>JAVTVY010023274.1:0-89898 GCA_036873755.1 Hanleya hanleyi | reverse complement strand
GCTTAATCTTCCAATTAGTGAACAGGGTTTACGCACTGATGGCGCGCCAACGTGCTGGCCTAATCACCAAGACTTATTACACCCCCCATGATGTGACCCTTGCCGCCACGCGCCGGTAGAATATAGTCCGGTCAAACCACTGAACCATTGTAAGATGTCGGCGGTAAACAAAGGCGCCCCGTTGGGGCGCTTGCCGGATTGTGCGCTAACAGCCGTCACCGCTTAAAACTGAATTGTTTTCAAAGAGTTCCCCTCTGGCGGTGTACGGCAAGAACACAATCTATTCTACAGTTTAAATTACTGGCTAAGTAATTAAAAAAATATATAGAAGATTTGATTTCTTCAATAAGAATGCTGTAAATGATTATCTATCATTTTTTGTTTGCGCTCCAAGGAAACTCGGCCGTCTTGTGAACATTCGGTTGAGACTACGAATAATCTTCATTAACAAAAAGTTTCGCCAAAGATAGCTTAAAGTATGCCTAAATATATTATCAGAATTCATAAAACGTTGGTGTGTGCAAATTGCGAAAGCCGCCTCCTCTTTCAGAACGGCCAGTAAAACGGTTGAACGTAACATTTCAAATGAATACAGCTTCGTATAAATTCAGACACACGGGCGAGTCGAGGTCATAATCGGCTCAACATGCAGTGCTCGGTCAGACTAGTTGTCTGTTTGGCTTGTCTTGTTACAACCGCCTAACCAAAATATACACAGAAATTCAAAAGATCAATTAGCCCCTTACAGAGACTGTTAAAGGTTGCACACGAAACATCCGATGAGGAAATAAGAATTAACAAGTATTTATGGCCCACACATCGTTCCAGCTAAATAACAAAAAAGAAACAATAACAGAGATTTCTACCTAAACAATAAGTTAATGCCATTTCATTTCTTTTCAAATGAGACACAGACGCGCATTTTGTTGGACGAAAGCGGGATATCGCTTTACCCCGTCAGAGAGAGAATGCACTGTTATGTTTACATTCTCCACTTGTTTACGCCAAACTTAACGAGATGATTTATCTTTACAGTGTTGTTTTCTTGCTGACAATATAACATCCGTTATACTGTTCGACAGGAAGTATACATTAACACATATGAAATGTTGGTCTTGATGTCGGGGATGATCTCCCGCTATCAATGATCCTTTGCAAATTAACCCGAAGATTAACACAACATAGCGGGATGTATTAACATTACAGCGGCAGGGCTAGAAAAAAATATATGTAATATGTTGCAAGATTTCAAACACGTGTTCTCATTTTCCCGCGAAAAGCCACGTGGGGCCAAACTGGTCGCGCGAGGCTATATTAAGCATGTTCAGACAGCATCCAACACTTGTACCAAAGTTCGTCTGGATAGCTGGGTTGTGTGTAGACGCCAGATTTCATGAGGGTTGATCTATTTCACAGAGGAATGAGTTCTGTTTTATTGCTGACAAATCCTCAGAAAGGGATTACCAGACTTCAATCAAATCAATCAACCGATTTTTAGTAAAAAGGTATGGGTATTACATAATTCGTTTCATCGGTTCTTGTCCCACTGATTAAATATTTATACACTGCATAATCCGGTAGTAAAATCCCGGGCATTTACTCTTGAATGGTCAAAATTAACACAATTTGCAAGAATTTTTGAATATATAAAAACGAATGACTTGAACTTGCGCATCTGTATGAGAAGCGGCCGTAAGATGAAACTTCCAATAAACAAATCTCTATTCTTTAATACCAGAAAAGCTATTCCGTGAGACGCGCAAGTCTGGGTCAACTTTGAAAGCAGGTGTCCGACGAAGCACAAATTACAATCCATTTTGCAAGCAGTGTTTATGATTAAAATAAATCTTAAATCTATTTCCTTTTACAAATTTTTAGATGGAATGCAAATACGCTTGATCCAGGTCCACGTGTTCGCCGGTAACACAAATTCATATACCTGATGTTATTTAATAGGTATGAATTACAGGCAGATATTCTGTGCAAACAGTTAGCTTCGTGCCGATTAACGCCACGTGGACTCCCGACTGATTTTCTTGAGCTTTCTCGCGTGAACGATCGCTCGCTAACAAAGACCTCACTAGCGGGCTCTGACTCTTGCAGCTCGCTTCCAGCCATTGTCTGGCCGTGCTGATAGCGCGCGGCCTGTGTTCAATCAAGTCGACGGACTACATTCAACGGAGTTAGAACAATGGCCAGCCGATAATCATGGGCATTGGCGCGCTATACCTTTGTGTTGGCGCACTTCGTTTGCGCGCCGTTGGTGCGCCAACACTATCCTTTCAGCTGGTCTGAAGTGTATGTGTGAAATTTGCTAACTTCAAAATATTACAACTTTTTAGGGAGTGGAAACAAGATTTAAACCAGATCAACAACATGCCACAGTGAATGGCCCTCAAATTATGATACAATATGACACAACCAGGCATTGCTTCAGAAATATTACTCCAGCAGCTGTATGTATGAGACTCATGTCCTTTTCAGCGATTAATGTATGCAAATAAATGTGTACAAGTACAATAGAAGTCTGGACGAATCATATTATTCCCCCATGTCACAATGATCTGTCATGTAACGCCAAGCATGAAAATGACAACCTTTCACCAATATTCATACAATACAATCGAAGGATTCTTACATACCTGTAAAACCCTTCCTCTCTGCATCTGGAACAACCACAGAAATGAGAAAGACATGGACTATTATTTCTAATGTGTTAGAAATAAGAATACATAAATCCTCAATTCTTGTAAAACGAGTTTTAGACCCTGGAAATGTGTGCATGGATCATGTTTCTTCGAGGAGTTATACATGTATCACTTTTGGCTAAATCTTCAGGGAGCCTACATTTTGAAGAAGACATGAGTCTCAACAAAAAATTTGAGCAAGACATTTCGGATGCTAAGTAAAATTGTTACTTATCATCCTTTTGGAAATTGCTCATCAATTTCAACGCTCTTGCGTGTTCAAACAATTTTCTTTAAAATTTTCCACATTTTAACCTTTGTTCGGGAAATTGTACCTCAGACTTTGCCATTTTCAAGCTGACTAATGTGGCTCACTGGACAAAGCCCTTGATATTTATGTATAGTATAGTGAATATGGTATGCATTCATTTATTCTAGTACTCCGATTTTGCTGAATAGGGCTTCAGCTTTTTTATATTTCGAAACATCCGTTTACTTTGTAAGAGACAGAAGTATGTTCGACCTATGGAAGACTATCAAATATGCCGTTAACATATCTGCAATACTTCACTGGAACAAAAAATGACAGCTGTGGAGGTAGATTAATCGTAAAAACAAGATATGGGTGAGCATCTAAGAACTAGCATTTCCGATAATAGTCCAACAGTCTTCCACGCTGAATTTGTCATACATGTATAGCACACGACATTAATGTATTAATCGACCCAGCTACTCTATGAGACACATATACTGACAAGAAGATATGGGTGAAGTATGGGAAATCTGCCATTGAAATTACTATTTATTAATGAAATTCCTCCTTTGCTGCATGGCACGAAACATTACAGTTTGGACGAGGTAAGTGCATGTGATATGATCAAATGTATGTTCCGATCTTGAAGAGCAATCATAGTAAAGTTTATTTTCTGTTTGGTATCTTCAATGATAATACAAGCTCTGAGATTCCCCATTCGAGCGTGAGTGATACATAGTATGTGATACTTAACTATTAATTTGATAGTAAACTTGTTCAGGTATAATGTACCATATGTTTTGCATTGCATCACAAAGAATCGCATACGATACAATCTGGCAATCCAATGCAGGACATCATGTGATATAGTGCAATCTATGCTAATAATTACGGTACTAATTATATATGCATATGATGTACTTAAGCTATGATACGAAATTTGTAGGCAGTCGCCGCTCATTAAATACTTCCAACTGCAGAACCGAAACACCGTATCGAGGAGGCAATATTAACCAAAGTAAGCATGGAATGAGAGTGTTGATATGTATGGGTACGATATCTGCAATATGGAGTATGTGAGATAGATTTCTAAGTTCGATCCACCATTTAACAAACTTAGAGCAAGACTCAACGTATACCTCAGTTTTAAGCTGAAGCGATAATTTTCTACTATTGAATCGAACGACGACCAAAGTTAAGTACTGAATCAGATTCGACAGAACGGTAAATGTTTGTCTACGGTAACAACATGTATTTATATCCATGCACTTGTCTGCGCATCACTAACAATAGGATACGTTTTCTCATACACAAATCCTACAAACCTAAATATTCACAATTCGAATGCCCGCTTGCTAGCCATGATACCGAGAATTCAAACTTAATGATAGGCCATATGACTAAGACAGGACATGCATGTTCCTGGGGAAAGGATTTCTGACTAAGCGCACTACTTCGATAATCCTCGATCGTGTTTCACTCTTTCTCAGTCGTTTATCATCTGTCGATTGGAACACAATTGAATCAGGAATCCCTATCTTTCCAAAGAGGGGTAAAACTGGACCAATTAAGCAATCACTATTGAATTGTTTTTTTGTTTTTTTTTCGAAAATAAAAACATTCCATCGCACCTTCGAAAATAAAGATTGAGACACATGTTATCCATTCGATAAGGATTTCAGAACAATATAAAGAAGTGATCGAGGAAAGTTAATCGTTCGTAGTTGCCCTAAGGTAAAGACCTATATTCATCAGGAATTCGTTTCATGAAAAGTCTTACAAAAATGGATAAGAATCCTAAGGTTACAGCATGGGTCCAGATTTTGGAGATTATAAATACTCATAATGGTTGTATGGCAGGAACATGCGTTAAAATTTTATATTTTTTTAATACTTTTAAATTAGCGCAATTTGAAACCCAAACCCCTAAAATTTGATTTATCCCATATTCATTCAACAATCGTCCACACATTCGAGACGACGTTGAAGGATGACTTTCTAATACAATGTATTGCGGATTTCTATCATTTTCTTCTGCAAATGGGCCAAATACGCTCCTCATGCGAGACATCTGCAATTACCCTGTCGACAACAATTTATACTTTGTCCTCCATCGCAGGGAAAGAGATACAGTGATGATAATGTATGTCGTGAACAGTTCCAAGCCCAAGTTTCTGTTCGGATGAGGCCGTGCGGTCTGGATGGAACTGGTGCCACACTGGTTGTGTGTTTAGGTCCGGATATATATACCAGTATGTGAATAACTACTGCTGTTGCAGCCCATTGTCACCCACGCTTTAAAACGAGTAGTTCGAAAATTCGCCTGAATGAGAATGTGCTGTAGCAAATCTGGCGATCGTGAACGTTTGAAAAATTAATGGGAAGAATGTGGAATTGCAACAATGAAGAACCACCCTTACATGCTTTCGTAGAATATTCGCTGAATATTTTAACATAAGTAGTCATGCAACTCCACAGATGCAGTATAATTTGAGTTTCACTTGGGAAAATTACCGGAGTGTGTTTGGAGAAAAGGAGCTCTTTTATCTCACATTTGTGTTACGACTAATGACGAGTTGAATGTAACTGAACAAAAGCTGGGGTTCGGATAACACGGCTAATGAGAGGGTTATGTTGACATAGACTCGTGCTGCGGAATTTTACCGCTTGTGCCAGCCAGAACTCAATATCTCCCTATCTTCTGTGGCCATATTTTCTGAAGATTATTTGATACGATTATTTGACTGCGTCGTGATACCACAGAGCGCGACCACAAGATAGCATCTGTTCTGTTCTGCCATAGCTATGATGATATTACTGATGAAATCCTCATTTGTATGATACATTGTATGATACTGCCAGAATCAGAATTCAACCGGATGAAATAGAATGAAGTTAAAAATAAACATCACCTAGTTCTTGCAAAATAGTGGTTCACCGTGTTCAATGATGCCGATGTCAAGACATCAAGATGTTCCTTCGTCAGGAATTTTTACGGAAACGTCACAGTCCTGGGACATACGGAATTATACATTCAATCTTCGTTCATATCATCAAAATACCTTTCATACAAAATTATTTTAAGCAGTAAATTCCAATCAAATATAAACATGATAAATAATAAAATAATAGATTTCGATGGAATATAGTAGATATCGATGGAATTACAATGTACCAATGAAAAGTAATAGACAAACCCATAACCGCTTCTATGCCGGCAGCCAGTCCGTTTCAGTGAATCCATCGATCGACCCTTACGCATAACAATTGCAAATTTAGGTCGCCAATAAAGACCCCTCGTGGTTTGGAGTGTAGACTTTATAGGAAACACAAATTGTCAAGTTTCGATCTCGAATAATCGACAAAGAATATGTGACAAACTATGATGTATGCCGCTCGATAGCGTTAAAGTTTTCTCTTTCCTTTACGATAAATTTCGTTCAATTTCTAGTGTAGCTGGAAGAAGGCGTATGAGAAACGTTACAGATATCCATAATGGTTACCAGGCGTCCCTTAAATATGATAACTGGTCAAGGAGTTTGAAGATGAAATTCTGATTATCTCTTCCCAACATCGATTTCACATCGAATCCAATTCTTATTTTTAGTATTTTTATTTTCTTTTGCATATAGGAAGTGAGTGCAAGCGGGCCAAGGGGAATATGTGTCTTGATTGGAAATAGGCCGCTGCAACATTTAGATTACCGAACTGTCTGGACATGTCTAACAATCGTCTGAGATCTAACAAGGAACTCTTTTCAGAATCTGATTTACTGCAAATCGGTTCATCCTGAAGCATCTGGCTGAAGAACGCAATAATACAGCAAACTGAACATGAACATATTATCAGAATGGCCAACTTGAGCATGTCCAGGTATAATTGGATAAACAAATTTATGTCATTTGGAGGATGATTTCCTGGTTCATACAGTGGCGATATGAGTATTACGTGTCAGAAGCGCAGACGTTATCCAAGAGAGTTGGTCTGTTGTGAAACCATAGAGATGCCTTTGAATAAGGGTGCTATAGGTTAGTTAATTACTTTGCACACAAATGTCTGTTGCATTGTTATGGACATTTTTATTCATTTAAGGAGATGGATAGTTGATTATGAGTCAGTTTTATTACAGCACTCATTTTCACTGTCTGTATAAACAAAGGACAGTGAAGGCCAGTACACACGAACAAGTTTTCCTTGACAATGTTACGATGTTCGACGTAAACTGGTTCGTGTGTATTGCGAAATAGGACCGAATTTCAAATGACACAAAAAAAATAACATGAACCCCTACCACAGCCAGAAATAATTGTATGTGTGTACACGTCATCATCGAAAACAACCTAGGACGTCTAAGAACGTAGCTGCACAAGCGCATTGCAAAGTCAATCTCTCCTCTGTGCCACATGAACTGTGTAAATTTTCGGGTGATAGAGCGGTATCGACAATACTAGACGGACTACAACATCGGAAGAGCCTTTGGAATACCAAATCTGAAGATTACAATAACAAGATCTAAGAAACTGATCACCCAGAGAATTTGTAGAAAATTTTGGTCAGTCGTTCAAAATAGATAAAAACTGGACAAGGAAAACTTGGTCCTGTGCACTGACCTTAACACTACTGAATCGTCTCCACATTATGGATTACACAACTTCATCAGCCCTTAGTATCAATCAGCGAACATCCTGCGTCATGATAACATATATACGTAACCCCTCACTCGCCCCACAATAATGTCCTTTTGAGACACAATGCTCACGACCAGACGGTTGTTTCACAATCAGTATTCTCATGATAAACATTAAAATCAATCCTACAATAAGGAGCATGCCAGCTGTTCATACGTTTGCATTTGCTGTTCTCCAGACGACATTTTATTGTGGACGATGTGGAGAATTTCTATCAACCGTCACAAAGGCGGTAAAAGTAGTGTTGGTCAACACCAATATTAAAACGAGCGTATACCACAAAACATGGCGATTCCAGAGACAATAATGCTCAAATGTTCATCCACAACGGCTCACCGATGCTTTAGTGTCTATAAATCGAAAAACAAACGTGCTAATTAGTGTACTCCCAGTCTCTGGTGTGTGGTCTCTCCACTGGACCTTTCGAAAACTTGAAAGTTTTGACTTACCGGTACACTACAACTGGATATTCAACATTGTGGTCCTGTGACAAGATCAAGCGTCATGTCCGATATATAATATCAGATTTCGGCTGTTTTCTGTATCAAACATGTCTTGACATTGCTGTTGAAATAATGCACATTTATGTGCTTAGGTTAAAATGGCACTATTGAAATTACCGCTAACATATTGTTGAAGACGAATGAATAAACACCAATTAGTTTCGCCTATGTGAGTGTCTTTACAATCAGGGCAAATGAACTTATATGCAACATAACTTTGGTCGATGTTGTGGGGCAGCATAACAGATCTTGTGGGCTCTATGAAATGAGGAACGTACCCACGCATTTTTAGTACGCCGTGGCTCAAAACTGTCATGTTGGGTATATTGCACTACTCATAAACTGACATTCCTGACGATGATAGGAATACATATATACCGAAATATTGATCTGAACTTATTTTTGCTACTATTTTCGGAGTCACCTCCCTTCTGTATTATGTCATGAAAACACTGCATTTCAACGATATATGACTCAAGTGCTGCGAATTAAATCTAGTGGCGAGTATAATGGTTCATTCGTCAGTGCAAAACGTATAGTTTTTGGGGACAGTTGGGTCCCTTGTCTAGGCTCACTACTTTCGATAATCCTTGGTCGTGTTTCAGTGTTTCTTACTCGTTTATTATCTTTCAATTGAAAAACAAGTGAATTGGGAATCCTTGTTGGTATATCTTTCCAAACAGAGGAGAAAATGCATCAAACAATCTTTTATCCAACCGTTTGTTTCGATAAAATACATATACATTGGCCTGGCATACAGCACGGCCTGGGTCATGAACCACGGAACATCAGGAATTACGATGCAATAAACAATGTTGGTATAAGGTATTATAATTTCATTTATCTATTACATGTAGAATTGTGCTGAGCAGTGTAACCGATTGCAAGGACGATTTTAAGAAGTGTTCGGTGAAAGTCAATGTTTCGTGGTTATCCTACATTGCATAGATTTGATCCGATATCCACTAGGCAGCAGTTTTCCATAAACAGGTCCATCAAAAGATCTTCCCCGCATATGGCAGTAATTTTTAAAAAAATGCGTTAATTGTTTTGCTTTAAGTGTTAGTTCTGTTTACCGCAATTCGAAACTGCACATTATTTCAATCGAACAAATTATATCGACATGACGATGAAAATCATTAGCGCCATGACTTTATAATGTAATGTATGGCAGATTTCTGTCCTTTTCTTCTACAAATGGGCCATATACGTTCCTTCTAATTATCCTATACACAACTATTTGTTCTTTGTTCTCAATCGCAGTGAAAGTGATACAGTGATGATAATGTGTGTCGTACCTTGTGAACAATTCCAAGCCCATGGTGTCCATGTTTCTCTGACCTGTTTTCCAAGATTTTCTCAGTCGGAATAATTCTTTTCGGGTGAGGCCGTGAGGTCCGGATGGAAGTGCCACACTGGTTGTTTGTGTGCTTAGGTCAGGAGATACACCTGTCTGCGAGTAATTACTGGTGTTACAGCCCATTGTCACCTGTGACAGTTATACTTTAGGATGAGTAGTCCGAAAATTCGCGTGAATGAGTTTGTGCTCAAATCTGGCGACCGTAGACGTTTGAGAATATGATTGCAGGAATAAATTACAAGAATGAAGAATTGCAAAAATGAAGAAGCGTCGATATCACTAGATATTTGAACATAACTAGTCATGCAACTCTACAGATGCAACATAATTGGAATTTCTCATGGGAAATTATCGGGGTGTGTTTGAAGATAGGGAGCTCTTTTATCTCACATCTTTGTTATAACTTATGCCAAATTGCATGTGGCTGAACAATTAAGAGCTGGGATCCTAATGATACGTCTAATGAGACGGCTATGTTGACATAATTATATGCTGTGGGATGTTCCAGCTTGCGCAAGTCTAAACTCAATATCATCCTATCTTCTGTGGCCATGGTTTCTGAAGATTATTTGGACAAGGACAAGCTCACTGCGAGTCTGCGTCGTGATATCATAGGGCACGGTCATGGTCATGGTGATATTATTTCGAAGAAATCCTCATTCGTTTTAACATAATGTTCCCTCGGCATTGAGAAGACCTAGATTGTACGATACTGTCAGCATCAAAATTCAACCTTGGATGAAATAGAATGCATTTAAAACTGGAACTCGTGGACTTCGAATCGCCGTTCCCTCCTCGTTTCCACGAATCAAACTCTGATGCTGTCTCAATAACAGTGTCATGTTACTTATTGGCTTACATGTACCTGTCTCTTCCCGAGCTATACCAGGCATTCATTTCGTTCTGCTTCGCGCCCCTTCATTTAGCAATTTCAAGTTCAATTTATTGCTCAAAATCTTTACATAAAAGTATGGAGCACACCCATATATACAGTTCATCGTCGTACATGGCGGGATTCAACTTACTTATGTTACTGTCAGTTTCGACCCTATTCTTATAAACCTCACTAGCTTAAATATAGTCCTCCTATTACCATTAAGAAGAACAACAAAATGGTTCATATCTCTGGGTCTAGTAAAATATTTTGGTATCAATTCTTTTCTCTCTCTCTCCAATCGAGGACATTCTATTAGAAAATGAAATTCGTCTCCTAGTGTATCTAAGGTGCACAGTTCACACAATCGAGTATCTCCAGTGATATTTCGATACCTTCCCGTCTCGATAGGTAGACGACGATTCACCATACGGAACCTGCAGAACGTGTAATTTGGCGTCTTTACCACTCCAGATTTTGCATCAGAAATTGATCACTCTACATTTCACTACAATATTCAATAGAAATCTCCCTAGCTCTTCGTGGACCATACACGTTGGTGTAGAGGTCTTCAGATTTAACATGTGCTTCAGAAAAGATAATTGAACTTTCTCTATTAAGTCTAGCTTACAGCGCTGTAAGGGTCCGGAGATGACCCAAGGTCATCTGTTGCCACAGTAAACAAACATGACGACTGTCTAACTGGGCGAATTAAAATCAGCCACGATTCAGCAGTCAGTCAGTTTAGTTCCAACTAGCAAAAATTGATAGATCAATTGTTCCTCATAGTTATTCATCCTAGTTTCTTGCAAAACAGTGGTCAACAGTTTTTAATGATGCCGATGCCAAGACTTCATGATGTTTCTTTCGTCATATGCGTATCACTGACAAGGATTGTTATGGCAACGTCAGAGTCCTGGAACAGGTGGAATTATACACTATAAGAGCTTCAAGTCCAACGTTCAGTAGCCAACCGTCATTCGTATCATCAGATAACTTCTTATGCAAGAAAAGAAAATTCAACAATTTTCAATGATGCTAGGAAAATATTGCCAAAGCAATACCAAAGATTTATCAGCAAAATTCGCGAATGATTAGCGTGAAGGCACTTGAGTATATAGACTATAATGACGTCGTGACATTGATTGGAATAGCATGGATCCAACCTACTCTAACCGGGCGAGATGCATATGCCGGTCTTCTTTAGAGGTACTACAGTCGTCAAGATTTTGAATGCATTTGACTCCTGTTGCTCATTTCGTTCTGACAAGCAGTGCGGTTACAGGAACATACCTCCAAATTAATATAAATATTATAAATATATATAAAAAATAGATTAATAAATAAGAGCATCAGTCTCTCACGCCTATATACCACATACCACTGTATTCACGCCTATATACCACATACCACTGTATTCACGCCTATATACCACATACCACTGTATTCACGCCTATATACCACATACCACTGTATTCACGCCTATATACCACATACCACTGTATTCACGCCTATATACCACATACCACTGTATTCACGCCTATATACCACATACCACTATATTCTCCACCGAGACTTTGAAGAGTCTGTTTATTCAAACTCGATTCGGCATAGTTACTTGTATCCGCACGAGCCCGGTTATAGATCGGCAGAACCCGAATCTGTCTAATGTCTATCGCCCGTATAGAGCCTGCCTACCTGTCATCGATTAAATCAATGAATTAGGGCAAGAACTAAAAGTCTCTGCCCAAACGAAATTTCCTACAGTTCTTTACAGATAATTTACATCTGTTTTCCAGAAAATTCGACATCTAGCTCCCTGATGAGCTTAGACCACACCAGTACATCAGCGCTCAGACCAATCGGGTTTTTCGGATATCGACATTAGCAATCAGGAAACACTCTGGGCAAGGCCGGTTACCAACCACTGTACTCGTAAACAAAATACAATGATAAAGATATGAGGCATAAAAAATGATTTGCTCAGTTTGTGGAAACTAGTTTGCATTTATTAAATAGAATATATTATTGTCTATTATTATTTAGTTGATAGATTTGGGGATTTTGTGTCCGCGACAGAGAAAGGTGTCTTTCGACTATTGATCTCCGGACAAAACCCCCAGCGGACAAAACCCCATAGGACAAAACACCCACGGACAAAACACCCAAGTGGTATACAATTGACACAATGCTATTCTATGGATAACAACTTCTTTATTGCTGTGGAGCTGTGAAAAAAAAGGTATACAATTGGTCTGCACTCAGCATCATATACCATGTTATTTCGTTTATTGCTAAAATAGCATAGGAAATAATATGTGATGGGGATTTTTGTCCAGTGGGGGTTTTGTCCTGGGGGGTTTTGTCCGCCAGGGGTTTTGTCCTACACCCCTGGCTTCTCACATCTACAACACCAGTTTTTTGAAGTAGGCGAAAACATTTTATCGATTCCATATCTTATTAGAAGGAAACCTTTCGCTTTGAGTAACGTGTATTATACAATTATGTCAAACAGGTCTGTGAAGCTCTTCAATACCCTGGGTCGATAGGTTACATAGATCTTACACACCCTCAATGCACAGATATCATGTCTTCGAGTATGGGTGAATAGGGAGAACATTCAATTGTCTCTGACAAGAAGGCGACCTGAATGGCTTTCCATTAATTCTCAAAGAACACCGCGTTTATTGACATAGCCAATAGTAAGCTGACCGAGATATGTGTAAAGTCGGGTATTAAAAGTGATCAATATTTTGTAATATTCGACATCTTTCCAGAAACAAGCAAATGGTAGAATTTCGTTACTAGTCAAATATATATATGTCTAGATAAAAAGCATCTCAAATATTGACTATTCTACTCATGCCACTAATATTTCATCATCTTCAGCGCTGGCACCGTTCCCTGAAGACAAAGATCGACATATCGCACCAAATAAAGAGCGTAGCAATGAAGGCGGTACGATGCTGATACAAATAACCCCTCTCTCTCTATCTCTCACTCTCTCTGTCTGGCATATACAGACGATGAGACTCCATGTACAAAGAAAAGAACACATAGCAGGTTTCCCAAATAAGTAACGTCAAGAATCATACCATGCAACCGTAATGTTCACTAGTTAATCCTTACATATGAGGTACTGGGATGGATAGATAGCTGATTTGCGGCTACTGACCGCATTTCAAAATTCATATGCACGACCCATATCCATGGCATCGAGATAGCTCCCTGTGACTGACAGGAGTTCTCAACAATTGAGAAATTCAGGCACCACACACTGGTAATGGAATTTCAGAGAATAATGTCGCTAGGTGGAAGGATTGGATCGTGCGAAACGGTATAGAATGTACAGCGAATAAGGTTATTAAGAGGGCTGTGGATCGTACTGGTACACGCGATTGATTTGTTTGGGGATATCCTAATTTAGGCCATCGATCCAGAATTTTTTGAATGAACCAGACACGCAATACGATTATATGATCGGCGTATTCTTTCGAAGCAATGCCGTGACAATTAACATATGACCATGGAACATAATGAATGAAGGGCAATGATAGAACATGATGAATGAAGGGCGATGGCCAGGTTCGCACCTAAAGGCACAGGTATGTCAATTGTTCTTGGATTGCTTCCACTGAAGTTCAATTCACAACAGCTTGCAGTTGTATAGAACCGGACATAATATCAAATAAACTTGCAAGAAAACCATGTATATGCGTATCAAATATGATCAACAGTATTATATTTTCTCCATTTCGTCACCTTTGATCACTTTTAGGTAAGGCTGCTCTCGGAGATATTGTATTTTCATCTCACGTTTATCCGCATGAATGACTACATTATTATATGTAGGAGTATCATGGTCTATTGCCAATTTATGCGGATACGTTACTGACATAAACATAAGAGTAGGACGACTGATGCCATGCCATGTAGAGAGGAGTTAATGTCATGAGCAATCACTGAAAGATGTTATTCAACCTCTCTGGAATCCATTATTGAATCATTGAATCCATTTACTCAGTACTGTTTGGTACATAACATCGTATTTCGTTATATATGGATCCTATTCCTACGAAATAGGCTACAGATCGCAAATTGTCCGGTAATACACTCATTACCGGACAATTTGCGATCTGTGAGGCAGTCAGTCAGTCCATCCGAATCCTTTCGTCGGCAAAATAATGAGAACCGTTGACATTAGAACCTTGATTTTTGGCATGAACGTGCATTAGGGCATTGTTACCAGCAAGTTCTGAGCTGATCGAATTCTCATGAAAATTTGATTCATAATTATTTTTTTTATTATTTATTGATGGCTCAGCGAGTGCACTGTCATGCCCATCGGGAACCCTTGGCTGTAAGTTTCACTGTATATATAACACAGTACAAAATCTGGTGGGATGTGCCATCCGTAATTGTTTTTATGAAATAGGAAATGCTAATTTTCCATCATTTGTTAGTGCATTTATCTACACTGCTATTACCAACTTGCCAGCCTCAATACACACAATTCAGTATATTGTTATAGATATATGTAAACTGTGGCCTTTAACGTGTATCCTATTTCACATCCAAACATTTCATCACAGACCACATCAGGCTACAAATTCAGGTCAAATTGCCCACTGATGGTGAAATATTCTACATCAACCAATTAAGTCAGCCTGGTGCAATAACCCAGCAGAAGAAAGAAAGATGTGGTATCATCCTTCAGATTAGTCTGTGTGGGCAACAATGATAAAAGTTTACTGAGGGTGAAACAAAGCCATGACGGCATGTTTAAAGGGTCTTAATTTATTTTCTTTGGGTAGAATTTAACTAGATAAAGTAACTTTGATCATGATGTGAAAATATGAGCACATACTTTGAGTTTTTTTTGTACCTCTTGAATATTGACTATATATCACACTGGGATATAATTTAAACAAAAAATGACATATGTAAGCAAAATATGTCTAAATTTTTCTTGTCATTTCAAATCATGATCCATTTTGATTCCTTGATTAGGGGATACAGAATCACTGCCACGGAGTGTGTTGGTGTGTCACAGCAATGCAATTCCGATTCACACAACGAAGCTGAGGTGGTTTAATATTTATCAGTGAAGAAAATCACCGACCAACCGTCATAGAATATAATGTGAAACAAGAAAACCGGAATAGTACATTCATCAGATTGCCGATACCCAAAATGTGTTGTCTCGTATATCTAGATAACAACGTGATGTAGAGACGCCATTTATTCGTCTTTGTACCGGTTATGCTCAGGAGAATGACATAGAATCATTATTATCTTGTGCAGAGAAGGTGTTGGTCTTGAGTTGAATTACCGTAAACTACATAAATGCTACCTTTCTACTATAGTACAATATATAAAAATTTGTTGCATTGTTGGGAAAATAATGCGATTCAAAAAGTTGTTTTGATCCTGGACAAGGGCACTGAAAACCATTAAAGAGATGTAAATGTATTTTCACACGTAAAGCTTGAAATCTACTGAACTTTTTATTATTCAATCTGTTTCCTTCAGTTAAAAAATTGTAAAATTAAATCGGCGATCGTTAGTTCTGAGCTGACCTACTTTTGATGAAAATTTCTGGTGATTTTTGATGAAAATCACTGGCGATCCTGACTTGGGCGGTGCCCATCTTAATATAGGCAGGATTTCAACTGGGGGTGGGAATTTCCAAGAGTTCAGTTCGCGTTCGAGTCCTAATGCCTACTCTACTTCGTAGGTCCTGTGACGTTAGTCACACTGCTCATGTAAATAATTATTGAATCATTGAATCCATTTATTCAGAACTATTTGGTACATAATATCGTATTTCTTTGTATATGCATCCTATAAATAATTATTGAATTATTGAATTCATTTATTCAGAACTAGTTGGTACATAACATCGTATTTCGTTATGTATGCATGCTATAAATCGGTCCACTCGAACAGTTGGGCTCACATGCAAATAACAACAATCATAAACTTAGCTCGTGTCAGGTCCTAGACCTTACCAGGATAAATAGATCAAACTTTGAGGTTTAGAGCGTATTATATTTGGTCTATTTTGCATAAACCCCAAACGAAGCATATGGGTAAATTCAAACTGGTAGCCATGAATATGTCCCCGAAAAGTTGCTTTCTACCATTTAGTTTAATTAACCAAAGAATATTTTAATTCACTTCAGAATAATATTTTCTAACTAAAAATGCAGTTTTTGCTGAGAAAATGAAACAAATGCCGTTCTACAATATCACGCCGCAGTTATGGATGTGTGTGAAATTTTCTGGTAGAGGCTGATTCAAATGCATAGTGTGGTACGTTTCAGCTTTCTGGCATCAAAGGTAACGAAAATATCTAGGAAACATCCTTCCATCCCAGCCCCTTGGCAACCTAAATGGGCGAGGACAGATATGATATGTAGATTAGTTGCAGTGGACCTCTTGGTATATCAATACGCTGTACATATCTATATAATTACAGATACAAATAGATAGTATATATTTTTTGCCATTTTAGCGTAAATTACCTCCCCCCCCCCGGAAAAACACAGATAATTATGTCCCAAATGAACATGCAGTTTTTGTCGGAAAATAAAAATATCATTCTGCAATATCAGGTTGCAGTTATATATGTTTGTGACATTTTCTGGTGGAGGCCGACTCAAATACACCATGTGATAAGTTTCAGCTCCATGAGATGTTATACAACCTACATGAGCCAGAACAGATATGATTAAATACATATTATGTGCAACAGTTGCAGAAGACTTGCTGATATATCCGTATATCAGCATGCAGTAGATATCGATGGAATCACAGGATGCGATAATAAAAAAAATAGACAAACACATAACCGCTTGCATGTCGGCAACCAGTCCGTTTCACTGAAACCATCGATCCTCTCTTTCGCATAACAGTTGCAGAGATAGGTCGCTAATAATGACCTCTCGTGGTTTCGAGTTTCTCAAGTTTCAGTTTCGATAAATCAACAATGAATATGTGACAACCTATGTATGCCGTTCGAAAGCGTTAACATTTTCTCTTTCCTTCACAATAAATTTCGCTCAATTGCTAGTGTAGCCGAAAGAAGGCGAAAGAGAGACGTTACAAATATCGACATTTTTATATGAAGAATGACCTCGGCTGTAGACAATTAACTTCTTTCTTTTTTTTTAACCTCCGACTTGTCTCTCTCTTTAGTGGGCGGGCTATTTTCTCGTCGGCAAATGGAAATCAATCAAAAGAATGAAAAAGAACGATTTTCCTGGATGTCAATCCTGCAAAAAAATTGAATCTGTCATCTTATGAAAGAGATAAATTGGTGAAGGTTTCACCCTGAGAAAGACAGTATATTAACCGGCTCGATTTTGGAAACCATATCGTCTTATCCATCATCACCATAAACACAACACCAAGAACTGACATGAAACGCACTTTCGAATTATCAAATGCCTACAACCTGTATTCAACGTGAAACAATCTGTTCTACAACTGACTAAATGAGCATTGTGCAAAATCACATAATTGAGAAAGTTGTTATTCATCGAGGTATTGCACTTTTACAAATAACTGGATACTATACTTATATCCAGATACCGATTTCATGTTATTTGTACAAATATTTAATTCAATGCTGAATATCCAGGGGCTTCAAAATTACACACTTTGTAGAATATAAAATATGACCACTTTGGATTGAAACTGTTCACTGTTCACTGCCCCCGTGACCAGATAAATCTTACCTTATAAACATCTCAATTCCAGTAGGTCCCATGTTACGTCTGATGCCTTTCCAAGACCCCTTTAGCCTAAACACCTCTTTGGGGGCGAGTTGAATACGTGGGTCGGCCTTACTAGGCGACACAACTGGATGAAAAATCATGGCGTCTTGGGCATTCTTTTCATTACTGATTTCGGGTACCGGTATATCCTGGGTGGGACAGTGAGATTGTCGGCACCCCATTGTAAGAATCATATGACACACTACTGCAATGGTTGAATTTCACGGGATACCATGACCCATATAAACGAAGATAAAACTTGCAATTGGCCGACTTTCTGTGACAAGACAATGTCCTGAGTGCTAGCAGTTAGACTGTCGAAGCTTCCAATCTCCAAATGTTTGGTAATTTCCCGATAACAAGCTTAATCCAGATCCAGTGCTGGAAAAGAACCGACCAAGCACGCTGAAGGTTTCGATAATCCATACTCGGACCAAGGACTGGTCACGGATTACCCCTCCGAGAGACGAGCCACTTCTACGGCTATCAACGTGGCCGGAGCTATTTCTAGGTTATTGAACCATTTTCTTTGAGGCAACTCGATTTAGTGAGCACCGGTAGATGAAGCAAATGGTACACTTGTAGTCTGTCAAAGGAGCTGTACCGACATCGATTTCCGAAACTCAATATGTGTTCGGAGGCGAAAACGCATTTCTATTATTTTATCAAGAATGAACTTTGACATCAAAATGCCGTTTGCATCAAAACAATCTACTAATTGGCTAAAAACGTATACGATCAATGTCTTCAGTGGGATGGAACACAAATGACAAAATAATGAAAACAATCAAAAAGAGTGCTTGGAATACAGAAAGAAAGGATAAACGGGTATTCCCTTCTGAATCCATCCTTCACAGGAATTTATTCACTGGCATAAGCAAAGGCAGCCAGATACCGGAACATGTGGTTGTTACTATGTATTGTCTTTGCGTAATTTTATTCAGTAGACAATTTGAGAGTTTACCTATACCATGTAATATGATAACCTCAAGGAATCCTTTCTTCATGCCAACCTTACGGTGAATTCATACTACTGTAACCTAAGCTTTCCTTGGTTTTGAATCCGTAACAATAGCATCTTCAAAATATGTTGAGATACTCGCGCGTTAATCAATATTTAAGACGTATGACTGGTAATTTTTGGTTAGGCACTTTAGTATTTTTAATTTAGTTATTTATTTATTTGTTTAAGTATTTGACTATCATTATTTTATCTCTGCATGCCACTCCTTGTTTACCAAGAAATAGATCCTAGATTCTTAAAGTAAACGAACAATCAGTACAGATTGACGTACAGTCAGTACAGATTGACGTACAATCAGTACATATTGACGTACAATCAGTACAGATTGACGTACAATCAGTACAAATTGAGATACAATCAGTACAGATTGACGTACAATCAGTACAGATTGACGTATAATCAGTAAAGATTGACGTAATACACAATGCAATCTAACTTATCCACTGAAACATTGTCCTTACAGCCACTTTTCCTTGATGAACCATTATCATGCTCCGAAATATTATCCCACGCCATGCAGTCATTTACACTCCCTCCTTTTCGATAAGGCTGCTGGAGGATAATGTGATCGTTCTTTTAAGCTATTGTAGGCAAACAGTTATGTTGTATACGTGTATTGAATTTGTACTGCCTTGATTATGTTCTTATGACAGAGACTGATTATGATAGATGGTCTTCCATAAAATGATCTTCATCTCGCCGAAGGAACTGTATATAGAGGAAGCATGAGTAATATAGGATTCTCCTGGATGCTGTTTCGAGAACAGGAGAACATATCTTTGTCTTGTTTTCACTTTGCACTTTAGATTAAGTGATCGGTCGGCCGTGAAGACTTGGCTTGAAGTAAAGATGATCGACTTCTGACCTAACATAAATCCTAAACCTCACCCAAACTACATGTAGATCTAGTAAACATCAGCGATGGTGAATTGTACCTATAACTGCGTGGGCTGTATCTGTATCTGTGTGGTATCTGTGTATCTACTTCAGCTCCTCGTCAGACTCGGTGGATGTTCAAGATGGATACTTACTGTCCTCCTGTCTGACAATCCTTCAGAAGATAATATCTTTCGTTTCCCCAGGGAGCGTTTCCATGAATTCGTTTTTTTATTCAATCGCGATTAATCTCATTTTCTCTATTGGAGAGAAAAACAAATGGAGCAAATAATGCCTTAACTAAATAATGAATAATGAAGCGTCTCTCTCGTAGATTTACGACAAGAGAGATGATTACAATTTGGACATCGTAAAGTATCCCTTTCTGGACAGTAATATTTGTTAGATACTGTGTAAAATGAGACGATTGTAATTCACATCAAAAAACATTATTGCAGAAACTTGCACAATAGGGCTATACCACCAAACACCTCCAGTTAATTTTTCTCGAATTTGGCGACACATATCGCATGCTGATTGCAAAATACGAGTGTTGCGTACAACATTATTGGCATTACGTTTCACAGCCAGAGAAAGGGTGATGGCCCATCACCTTTTTATGGTAATGATGCCTGTTCATCACTCTTTAAAGGTGATGAAAAGGGGTGGTGGCTAATGTCGTCACCCTTTTAGGGTGATAGCCCAGGTCGTCACCGTTTTAGGGTCATGATCATCATCCTTTTAGGGCGATGACATAAAAATTTGCACTGATTGCTGATCACCCTCTTAGGGTGATAGCCATCACCCTTTTAAGGTGATGGTGGAAAAGGGTAATGGTTCTAACTCATCACCTTTTGGGGTGATGCTGTCGTCGCCATTTTAGAGTGATAAGTACCACCTTTTTCCGGCTGTGTTCGATACTTGTGTCCAATTTCGATTAACTCTAGGCTAGGGGACGTATGAATCCATGTACATAAAGATCCCTATGGTGTTCATATGAACAATCGATGTCAAAGCATGACTGAGACACATCGTTCTCTAGATGACGGCTTTACAATAAAAAATCATGTGGATTACGAATATTGATCAGCGATGCGGATTTGATATTTTTGAAAACATCATGATGTCTTGCCGGCATATCGCGGATTTCCCCAAGTGATTGTGACCCATGTGTAGTGTGAATTCTATGTGGGATGATCAAGATATACGGGTAGTACATTCAGGCATATAGGACAGAAATAGAAAATTATATATCTGTAAAGGGCCATAACTCTGTAAAATATGGATCGAGGGGAGCCACTTCCGATAGGCGTCTGACTTAGCACTCTGTAAAATAAGAACCGATACGAATAAGCTGTACCGAACACGGATCTGCAGATATCACTTGTATATTCAACTACAGATAACAAAATCGGAGATTATTACATCCGAAAGGGGCATAACTCCATAAGCCGAGGCGAGTTATCCTTTGTTGGCTTGTAGAATACAACAATATAAATAAGTTTCCAAAATATAGTAGCTATACCGAACACATTTCTGCAGATATAGTTGGTTACATTCAGGCATATAGGACAGAAATAGAAATTAATAAATCTGTAAAGGGGCAGAACTCTGAATAGTGAATGGCGGATTATACATTTGGATTTAGCTGACTTATGAATGACGTCTTAACGGAATGATGAACACTGTCTTGACTGAATAATGAATAACGTCTCCATAAGAGAATATTAACACCAAAATTCAAGCCGATATACATAAAAATATCCATATATAATCTCAAGCACGTTTCTTTGAATGATCTAGAAAATGGTATAGTTACACAGCAGTCTTCTTCTGAAGACCCTTTGCTTTAGTAATAATAATAATAATAATAATACAATGAAACCTGTGTAAACCGACCACGCTAGGAGAGAGAGAGAGAATTAAGGTTTAACGCCGTGTTCAGCAATATTTCAGCTATATAGCTACGATCAAACAAAATTCTAAGTACTGAAGCCAATAACTTAGTAATCCAACACATCAAAACGCACACACATTAAAACTTATGCAACAAACGGGCTAGGAACCAGATCATAGTGTCGATTCTGACAGGTTTTTGACTTACCAAGTTTCGAAATACCCCGGTACTTTAAATTTAAGTATTGGGACCATGAATAATGCCGGCATTTAGTGGCTGGTCGGTTTACCTGGGTGTCGATATTCACAGGTTTCGCTGTAACATAATAGTAATCTTTCCTTTGCTTTCATGAAACTCGACCAGGGTAGAAGAGTTATTTAATGCAGAGTAAAAGACTGCCAGTAAAAATCGTTTTCTAAATCGTTTTAGAAAAAAATCTTTCTCGATCTGTTTTCTAAAGCGTTTTATCCGTGGATGATCCGTTCGATCTATATGTCATCCATCCCGAGAAATAATCTTTGTTTATACAGTTCGAGGGAATCGCGAGGCAGACCAACATTGCAGTTTGATAGTTTACATTGCTACGCCTGATAGGTTACAACAGCCTCCGAGGCCATTATTTTTGAAACTCATCGAACAGATTTGGATGTTTTATCGATTTTTGTCTAGATTAAAAACACGATCTAGTCGCGATATTTTTTCTGGACGGGCAAACGTTTCCAGACAGTATAACTAAACAATCGTTCTTTCAGAGAAAAAAACACATTCCCTCGCACCTTCGAGAAAACTTGACACAAATCGCGAATGAATCCACTCATCGAAGCGCCTCCACTCAAAGTTCCTCAAATTTGGCGATACATATCGCATGCTGATAGCAAAATACGAGCGTAGCGTGCAAGATCCATGGCGTTACGTTTCGTAACTTGTGTCTAATTCCGCTTAACCGGGGGCTAGGGGCCGTATGAACCCATGTACTTCAAGATCCTCATGGTACTCATATGAACAGTCACAATCAAAGCGTGACTGATATACATCATTCTTTAGATGACGACTTTACAACGAATATTATGGATTAAGAATACTGATCAGCGATACGGATTTGATATTTTTGGAACATCATGATGTCTTGCCGGCATCATTGAAAACTGTTGACCCCTTCTCTCTTGCAGGAAACAAGCCTATGTTTATGTATACTATGATTGTCTTTTTGAATTTGGTGCTAATACTGTTATATGGAATATGGAATATGGAATAGGTCTTTGGATTATGGACGCGGATATTCTCTAATGGACGACGGCTGAATTATGAATGACGGACCAGACGCTTGTAATCCAGAACAATATTTACAAACGTTTTCTTAATGCAAACACAGCTGCAATATCTTGTCTTCAAATCCGTCAACCGTCTGTCAGGCGCGGTATGTTGCAACGTACAATTAAGGTCCGCCAATGACAGATCAATCTATCGTATTGATTTAAAATATCCCCGTATTGATGTATTGATGTAAAGATGTATTCATGCACATCTTCTCACACTGTATTATTCTCACTGAAAGTTTTTGGCTCAAAGTTACCTTCAATTTCTTTTTGAAGGTACAGTTAAGGTTCACCAATGACGGGAGACCGAAAATCTATCGCATTGATGTAAAGTATCCACGTATTGATGGATTGATGTAAAGATTTATTCACTTTATTTATTTATTATATCTTCGCACACTGTTTATTCTCGCTGAAAGTTTTTTGGCTCAAAGTTACCTTCAGTTTCGAACAAGAAACATCCAGCTGTGATTATCGAGATGTTGACATTGTTCTCGTGAGTATTCGCTTAGGCATACGGGATGACGCGAAGAGGAGCATTTTGTAGGTGAACGCGTGCCAAACTTACACTGGGCGAATGGCGCAAGTTCCCTATTTCGGAAACTCAACGGAAACCTATTGGAAACAACAGCGACACGGTTTCCAAGCCAGTTTTCAATAGGTTTCCGGAAATGGAAACTTGCGTCTTCGAGCAATGTTGAAGGTTGACAGGATCAACATCAATGGTATCTGTAGTATAGGAAAATAACATGTTACATATAATAATGCATAAACGCCACATTTATGTACGATAAATGGCAGACAGGAATTTCACCTCATGATACAATGAACTATCATATGCCAAATGTCAACAAATATCAATCATCGAAATCCGTCGTCATATTTTATTAATATTATGTAGTCGAATGAAAACCCGATCGCTACCAAAACTGTGAAGCATGTTACCCAATACACGTCACCAAAGAGTAATCCATGTCTGCTGTAATACTTTCTTTCTCTTTACCGATATTTGACAGATTTTTTTTCTCAAGAATCCGTTCCTACATCGGCATAACTGGGGATGATTACTTCAGGAGGACCCTTCATTTTCGTCGTTTTAAATTCACTAGTAACGATTTGCACTTATGGGAATATGCTGAACTGTTCAGTCATAGAACGACATTCACCCTCGATGTAGAATTAGAAATGTGAAAAAGTGCCAACTATCTATTCGGATCAAACTCTACTATGGCATGTAAATACCTTTGATGGCGGCTTATTGAAGTCATATTGCTTCATGT
Organism: Hanleya hanleyi; assembly: GCA_036873755.1. Taxonomy (NCBI): domain Eukaryota; kingdom Metazoa; phylum Mollusca; class Polyplacophora; order Lepidopleurida; family Hanleyidae; genus Hanleya; species Hanleya hanleyi. The sequence goes on along the minus strand of JAVTVY010023274.1, from coordinate 65,359 downwards.
CCGTTATGAAATATTACATAATCTCTGACTCCGTGTATATAAGGAAGATATGTGAATACAGATGAAATACAAACAACAATATATGTAGCAGATGATGGCTTAGTTTTCAAAGTCACTTGGATCCGGTTATTATACTTAAAAAATGCTCTATCTCAAAAGTACAAACACAGGTGAAATCAAGTGTTATGTTATTCATAAATTGGATATGCAGAAAAACAGTATCGTCACATTTCCCGGGGCATTATGGTTAGCTCAACGATAGCGAAATACTCGAGTGCCCTTTACCTACCTGTATCGAAACGCGAGACTGAGAATGGCTGTGATGTTGGCTGTTAGATCCTTCATAAAAGTTTCGGTCACTGAGTTTGTAACCTATACAATTGCTTGCAATCATCAAATTATTCCACACGTGAAATATATCGGTATACTATCTATCTAAACCACACGTGTAATATATCTATATACGTTATGGAAACGCCTGTATCATGCCGATGTACACCAAAAATTTGATACTGACGTGTGAAATTTCGATCTATCATGTACGGCCTACTGAATGTCTTCTTTAACGCCGAGATTTGTCATATTAATGCGAACACAAGTATATCTATAATCAACTCTCAGTGAAGATGTTTGTAGATTGAGTTCCAACATTTTGGGGAATATTGGTTGATAAATATGGTAAACAAACCTTTGACTCAATAAACCGCTCCACTAAATTCATACAAACGTTTAGTCAGCCCATGTAAGTCACACTATTAAGACATGCTGGGTAAAGGTTATCCACTGCAAATGTTAAATGATGTATCTCTCATCCCTGAGAGCGCAAGGCGATCAAGCTCTTATAAATAATATTTCAGTGGTGTTCTCGTACAAACTCAGATAGCATCAGAATTAGGCCATGTGTATGGGGTGATAGAAAGAGGGACTGAGCTGAAACGATATGTTTATAAACTATAATTCTATGCAGTACATTGCTGACGATTCTTAAAATATGTCACCCCGGCTGCCAGTCATATATCAACCTTATCAAAGAGAACATGCAGTTATGATCCAATAGATGCATTTACTTTAGGTGTGTGGTTTTAATTTTTTGATTTTTTGAGTAAATCAATTTATGACATCTTCTTCACGATGTACACTGAAGGTCACGCGTATGACGAATGAAGGGATGGCCGATACCAAAAGTCTCTTCAAGTTTGCGGCTGTATTAAAATATCATTCAAGTTGCTACTTATAAAATACACCTAAACCGCTTTAAAGATAATAAACACTAAGAAATAATCATATTATGACGAGTATAGTATCGATTAAGTAATCTCGGGGACTCCCCGCGAAATGAGTAATAAAAGAAAACATGTTAACCATCTCTGGGCACTGGTTGTAAGTATCCACGCAAGTGCCATGGCGATGACACAACCAGTTTACGATAAAAATATATTATCAAACACGAACATGAATATGCAGAATAATTAACAATGTATATATATTTAACGACAGTGCGTGAATGGAAACAATCGAATTTTAGCATGAAATCAAAGTTGGGTTCTGATTGGACACAAACACACAAAGTCTGTGATTCCAGTCGCCTGGACATACATGTGTATACAGGACTGATTTTCCAACCGTCACGGTCATTTCCCCTCCTATAGAGGCCCAATGACCGGATTTATGGAACAACAACCTATCTGACACCATGATGTTGCTCTGACTCATCCGGAACACATTGTCAGATATAAATTAATGCACATTCATACATTGTACAGAGGCCCGGCCTCCGGTCAATGGCCACCAGCAGAATCTCTGGCATATGCTGAAAACAAGTAAGAAAACAAAGCTGACATCGTTTTCAACCACTCTTTCAATGTTATGTTTAATGTAATTTGGGAAAATCGTCTGACACCAGCCGCCTGGAAATTCAGTACTTTCACTGACAACATCCGGCAGTCCGTATGCAATCGTGTTAGACATTTGATGCTAATATTGTCGCCTGATTAGGTCTTTAAGCGTACCTGAGATACAACACATATCACGAATCGTTAGATTCTTGGTATGTGCTTTAGAATATGTTTACCAGAAGACTATCCTGTGAAGTCATATGACGCAGTCAGTATGTCGGCACCTCTTCCCACTTCCCTTATATGTGTTGTAATTTTTACCTGTATATGGCGAGATTCTGCTGGTGGGCGTTTCGTCCCCGAGGCCCGCCCCCTGTACAGACCGTTTGGTCTTTGATATATGTTGGCATTTGTGGGAAGTTGATGCTGGGTCGACATCGGGCCTTATAGACTAGTCTTGTGTTAATTGCCGTCATTTACATCTGACGACGATACAGCTCACCAATCTCCAATGTACGAGTTGTCACAGCGAAACAGCTCACCAATTACCAGTATACGAGTTGTCAGAGCATTTCCATCATAGCTCTCTAGATTTGTATCTAATACCGCTTATGCCGGTGCTAGGGGCCGTGTGGTCATATCATCCAAGTTGCCACATGAACAGGTACAATAAAAGCGTACCTGAGATACAACACATATCACGAATCGTTAGATTCTTGGTATGTGCTTTAGGATAGGTTTACCAGAAGACTATCCTGTGAAGTCATATGACGCAGTCAGTATGTCGGCACCTCTTCCCACTTCCCTTATATGTGTTGTAATTTCAATTAATTACGGACGACGACTGTTACCAAATGTCGGATATGACTGTTGTACAATTTGAACTAATGACATTTTAATCTGATTCTAATGACATTTTATTTTATTGATACGAACTTGTAGAGGGACTGGAGCAAACAGTCGTTACAACCATCGCCTGATATTTGGAGAGAATCATCAACAAATCGTATAAACTTGGACAACTATTAAACCTCTCTCCACTCTCAAGTTCCTCAAGGAAAAGGCTATTTCACTTTCGTTCACTCATACCGATATACCAAAACTGTACTGGATACGCAAAATGCATAATACACCACATAAAGCAATTGTGTTGTTATTGAACAAATCTCTTGTTAACGTATATAGTAAAACTGAAAATGGAAGAAAGGATTCATGCCTGAGATTTCTTACCCTCAATAGCAAAACATGAGGATGTCACTGACCTCCTAATCAGTGTATTGATACTCACTGTGGTCGAGAGAACTGATCACCGATATATCAAGGCCAGAAAATCCATAAAGATTTCATCAGCTCTTTAGGATTTTTTGTGTTGACTTATACGCGTGAATGTCTAATTAATTCTATCTGACCTGGGCGAATTGGGGTGTACATCGGTCTGAAGAGGAGCTGTTTTCCCCACCCCCTTCTAAATAGTTTCCCAAAAGTTCAGAGCGCTGAAACTTACTGCGCTATAACATTGTTATACTATAAATTATTTTTATTTCATAAACATTTGGAATTGGTGCTAAATGTCGTACGAAAATAGGACTTTCAATAGTTGACGACGGATGAATATTGAATGTCGTATCTGAGATTGGCTATTTGGTTCAAATGCTGTCGAAAAACGTAAAACAAATCAAGATGGTTACGACACAAGGACATCGTTCGGGCTGTCTTCGCAATAATTGCATAATAATTTTAAAATCAATCATCTGGTGTGAAATAAAGTAGTTTTGCGTACTTCACATAGAAAGGACAAGAATTTTGAAGACAAAATGCGAAAACGCATCTATTCATTATGTTACAGCCTAAAAGACGCCATTCTGAATTGACCCATGATCGCCAAGTGAGGGTCACACAAATATGCTCAATATGATAAGCTATCAAGTTACAAAGTTTCAGCTCTCAATTGTTTTCTTCATTTCGGACCACAGAGAAAAGTTCCGTGAGGCGGGTCCGTGCTACCAAGGACAAATATGATATATATATACGAAATGTGGCAACTTTATATACCAACAGCATATAAGTATTTCAAAGGTTATTGTTTACGCAGCCCTATTGGCAAACCTGTACTTGTTCTCTCATGTGCACGTATACGACATCATGCAGAAATAATCAAAACTGATAATTCCAAGCCCGTTCCTTCAATCACCGAACGGATAATCCTCGAAGAATATATATCCAAGTTCACCGAATTGACGGAAATAAATTGGATATTATATTGGACGCTTTAAATGATATCTTTAATGAGACGAAAAGGGTTTATTTTCACGTCTACTCTGCGAAAGGCCATTAGCGATTTGACATCCCACTGCACAGAAGATCATCCATAAGACGTATAAATTAGATCTCGTCAGGTAGACTTACTAGATCTTTTGAAGAATTGTGAAGATTTAAGGGAATAGAGGGCGTTCATTTTCCTGCTCTTATGGAGCTACAACATGGTGATTTGTCGAATTATTCAATACAAGCTGGATTTCCTAAAACAAGTACTCAGACATCTCAAAATGGGATATAAATAAAAAGGACACAAAAGAACCATTTATTCGTTTTATTGGTGATTCGATAGTGTGAAAGGACTGACCAAAAAGTTGGCATTTTAGATTCAATGGTTGGAAGGTGCAAAGTGCTCCCGCGGTTGAAAATTATGCCTCCAACATCCCCCAAAAATTTACTCCTAGTCAATTTCAACAAAAAGGGAACTTATAAATGGCTAATAAATTAATCTCCAATAATATACCATATCCCTACCCCGATTCCCCACCCCCACCATTTCCTGGAAATGGGACTGGAAAGGCTCAGTTTATCTGTTATAGTGCTAATATTTTCTAAGAAAGTATGGTGACCCCCTGTTTTTATTACTTATTCAACAAGAACTAATGTGTCTAGTATTATATAGCAAAATGGAGAAATTTGACTTTGGGAAGTTTAATTTATTCAGCATCAAGCAAGAAAAAATAAAAATTTTCCTATGTGTTCAGTGTTATGGCTTTTAAGTGGTATACATACATTTGGCGGCCATATTTTTTTAACGCGTATGGTGACCCCTCATTTTTTTTTCATGGATCATCTTCTCCTAACCTGATGAAAAAATATTGAAATTTAAAAAAACATTCAACCTCTAGAAATGAACGTGCTCTACTCCCTTAATCAACGTCACACAGTTGTTTGGAGAAACAGTTTCAGGGCTGTACCAACACGCACCTTCACTCAAAGGTTCTCATAAGCGATAAAAATGCGATTTCTTGATGGTGTTCATTTGAGCAATCACAATCAAAGCGTGACTGTGATACTATAGACGCAGAAAAAGATTTCGAAATTTTGAAAAAGAGATACTGGTCGGCGTCGTTAGAAACTGTTTTGTTTACCTCGCTGCACTGATGAGCGCAATGATCGGTGACTCCTGGCGTAAATTTACCTTCCTCCAATTCCTATGCCTAGGGTATTGGGACTATTTTTAATCAGTGATAACTGGTCTATTTTCGACTTGAAGTGGACAGGTCAATGATAGGGTCATTTTCCTGTCTTGGAATACTGGGACAATTAGATGCATAAATTTATCATATTCACATCAGATGTCAGTAGTTAAAAATCCCCATGATGTAGACATGGGCAGGAGAAGAAAAGTACGAACCACAAATATACGTCATGAGCCACCCGACAGTGCGCCCGTCGGTGCGCCACGGCAAACATTTATCTAAGAATTAAATCAGGAAATGTCCATTATTTTCATGTTGTGCCTGCTTGGATTCTGATACTTTCACGACTTGGTACCCTATTCTTGATGGACAACGAGTGTCTACAGGATGCGGAATTTGGCGCTTGTATTTATATCCGTACTTGTTCTAAAGAATGTAATCTTATTCCCATAACATTAAATATAAGAAGCATGAACGTTTGTCCGGGTTTGATACCGGAGAATATTTGCTGTCTCGCTCGTTACTGAATCCAAACAGAGATGGATTTGCTCAGGCGCCCGGATTAATCAAGTTAGACCCTATTAGAAAATATCAATTGACATCAATTACTATTAAAGAGATTTATCAGGGAGTTGACTAACGACTTGAATGTATGCTGCTAAAATGTGGGTGCATGAATATAAGATCGATGTATGATAAAAAGCCTTTAGTACTCTCTCAGTTCAAGCATGTGTAAATTACATTAATAGCATCCCTGGAAATCTATGATAGCAAATGCGTACGTCATACAAACGAAGCAAGAGCCTACGTGTTTTTCTACTCGGATGACGAAATATTATATGAGACATTTTAATCTGATCAGTGTCCGCCCATCCGACTCTCGTCGTACACATATCGCGTTATATCTTGTGAATATTACTCGCCCCAGAATTAGGCTTCGTGAAGGGCAGGGATGAAGAATTAGTTGATGGAATGATTTGTTTATAAACTATTGCACATCATTCCTAGTTCTTTCTCTATTGTTTCCGGCTGCCGCAATCGGTGTTATCACAATCTCCCCTTTAATTAATATCTGTATTGAGATGATAAGGGTTTACTTTCACGTCGATTCTACGAAAGACGATTAGAGTTTTGTTATTATCAATTATTCCCACTGCACAGTAACATCATTGAAGATCATGCATATGATGTATAAATTACATATTGTCAGATCTTTTGAAGAATTGTGAAGATTTTAATCAATGCATGTCAAACAGTTGCTTGGAGAAACAGTTTCAGAGCTATACCACCAAGCATCTTCGCTCAAAGATTCTTATGAGTGATAAATATCACACAGTTGGTCGTTTTGTACAGGATCACTGGCGCTACCTTTCATAACGTAAGCCTCATTCCACTCCACACGGGTTTTGGGAGGCGGGAGTATTGTGCAACATGCTTTATCTTCAGGATGTTTATTTCGACAATCACAATCAAAGCGTGACTGAGATACAATATGCGGTAGAAACAGATTTGGAAATTTTGAAAAAAAGAATACTCCTGGCGTAAATTTACTTTTCTTTCATTCCTATGCCCAGGGTTTAGTGATATTTCTTAATATCAGTGATAACTGGACTATTTTCGACTTGAAGTTGCCAATGTTAGGGTCATGGTCCTTTCTTGAAGTATTGGGATAATTTACTGCATATTTACCATATTTACATCAGTTGTCAATAGTTAAAAATCTCCATGATGTAGGCATAGACAGGAGAAGATAAGTACAACCCACACATTTACGCCATGAGTCACGCGGTAGTGCGCCGGTCGGGGCGCCAGTGAAGCATTTACCCAAGAATTAAATCAGGAAATGTTCATTGTTTTTTTATGTTGTGCCTGCTTGGATAAAGTTACTTTCACGTTCATTCCATCTTCCGGCTTGGTACCGTATTCTTTATGGAAAACGAATGTCTACTGGAGGTGGGATCTGATGCCTGTATTCATATCCGTACCTGTTGTAAAGAATGTCAAACTCATTCTGATAACATTAAATTTAAGAAGCATGAATGTTTGTCCAGGTTTCATACCAGAGAACATTTACTGTTTCGCTCGTTACCAAATTCAGAAGGAGATTGATTTGCCCAAGCTCCCGCGGTAATCAACACATTCATAGGAGAAAATATTAAGGATACTGAGCCCACCGGTAGACATTTTTACACACCCTCTAGAATCTGTCTTTATACAGCTAAACGTATGGCTTATAGCTATGGTAATGAAATCGCATTTCTTAAGGATTCCCAATGTAGATATTCGAATTAAAGAAAAATATTTAAAAAATTCAGCCTCCTTTTTTTATATGGCTATTTTCAAAACAGTATTCAACTTATTGTAACTTACATCATCATTTCCTGTAGAAAACTCCAACAGAAAATCCCTGCCTCAGCTTTGTCAATTTTGGTTTAGCTTTTATTCTATTGACATTTAATTCAACCTCAAAGTTCAAAACTGTGAGTTGCTCGATTTTGTAAAGAAATATTCCATTGAATGTCTATGGAATGAGAACTAAACCAAAATTGAAAAAAAACTGAGACACGGATTTCCTGTTGTATTTGTCTTCTACAGGAAATGACGATGTAAGTTAAAATGAGAAAATAGCTATTTAAATAATTACAATTAAATTTAAAATTATTTTTTTAAATCTGAATACCTTCACAACCTACAAGTTTACAGTGAACAATATATTTGGAATCCTTATGAAATTCGCTTTCATCAGATAAATATATATGCATTACCACAGCTATGAGGCATACTTTTCACTGTATAAAGTCAAACTCTAGAGGGTGTGTAAAAGTGTGTCCAGCAGGACCAATAATAATATATATAAAAGGCTTGATTAACGAGTTCAAAGTTGGGTGTTGGAGATGTGTTTGCATGAATATAAGTTCGATGCATCATAAAACGCCTTTGGTACTCTCTCAGTTCAAGCATGTAACATGTGTAAATTACATTAGTAGCATCCCCGGAAATCTATGATAGCAAATGCGGACGTCATATAGACGCCGCAAGAGCCTACGTGTTTCGCTACTCGAATGGCGAAATATTATATGAGATATTTTAATCTGATCAGTGTCCGCCCATCCGACTCTCGTCGTACACATATTTTATTCTCTTGCAAACACTAATGCATAATTAGGATATGTGAACGGCCGGGAGAAAAATTATTTGATGGAACGATTTGTTTATAAAATACTGCAGATCATTCTTTATTCTGTTTCTGTCGTTTCCGGCTGCCAAAATCTGTGTTATCACAATTTTGCCTAGAAGATCATGTGCAATCCTTTTCACCACGTTGCCATTAAAGATGGCGCCAAATGAACCGACAGGTTAGTTAGGATTCGAAGTAAATATTCTGAGTAAATGAAAATGTATAGGAAGAAAAATAAGATGAACAAACAAATGTTGGGCATGTCGGATCCGGGATTGAGGTAAACTCACATACGCTAAGGTGGTTCCCGCTCGTTTTTCTCAAGCAAGTATCCAAAAGGTGCGAACTTATTTGAATTATTGAACACCTTTTTAGATTGAAAAGCACATTGTAAGGATAGCAAAATTGAAATTCAGAAAATAAATGAGAAATTGTTAGCGAGGATATTTGAAAAAGCAAATGTCCACAAATCGCTTCAAATACATGTAGGTTCGTTTTTTTCCATCTCATATACACTGTAGCTCACTATCGGTATATGTTAGGATTCTGCTGGTGGACTGTTAATCCTCGAGGTCCACCCCCTCCCCTACACATGTCATTTGACAATTATATGAAGGTTAATTTTCTTGATGGGAAATTCAGCGCACGACGTCGGGCATTACAGGTTAGTTGTTCTGGGTATTCTTGCATTTACCATGTTTACCCCATATTAAGGAGTTTAACCCGTCAGACGTCCATTAACATTTTCTTACTTGCGGTGATCTGTCATCACAGCTCCCGGACTAGCGTATCTAATTCCACTTAAGTCGGTGCTATGGGTGGTTTTTCCTGTGTAGTCATATGATTCGGTTTTAGCCGCCAAATGTTTTCAATTTTTCCCATCTCTTACATACCTCACCAATGATGATCAGAAGAAAATAATTATCTAAGTATTATTATTTCCTAGATGAACAGCTTTGGATTTGATTGTTCCTATTGCTATAGTGATCTTGTAAAATTAACTTTGCTTTAGTTGGTTTGTACATACGTGAATGGCACTGATGTGATCGTGGTTTATAACATACACGTTATGTTCTCTTGATGCCTTAATGTGTAGCCTTATGGGTGTCTTTAAACATAGTAACTTAATTCTTCTTCGCAACTTCATCAGCGTTTATCAATCATTGGAACGAATACGAGTGCCATCTGCTTTGGGAAAGCAATGGTGCTGTTACGGAAAAAGTGTTTCTGTCAGTTATCAATTCTTTTTGGTTCGGATTATCCAGATATTATGTCCAAATATTGTATTATATAACACTTACACTGTATCCGTGAGCATATCCCCCAAAACTAGGGCACTGAGCTCCACTGGCTATCTCTTAACCTAAGCTTCACCCCATCCCCATAACTTCAAATATTTGGAACGCTTATAGCATTGTATACTGATGGCGGGTGTCTGGTTCCATGTTGCTTCAAAGATTTATTATCTGAAGCATCATGAACGCAACTTGGCTGGGTGGTGCTTAGTTGGTTCGTCGTGATATGGCTAAAACGTTGTTGAAAGCGACGTTAAATCCTATTCACTCACTCACCCCTTGTACACTGACTGAATGCATCCACGACCTATGAGGCGAGTATTCTACCCTATCTCTTGAACTAGGCATCGCTCCAACACTTGAACCCATATGGAACTATATGGAATCCATATATTCCAAATCGTACACCATTTTGCGCCTATTCTATGCATCAACTGCTCCAGACTTTCCCGTCTCACTCTAAATTGGAGCGATATGCAAGAGGTGGGAAACTTCTCATTCAGACTCGAGAATACGGTGGATTCTGGGACGTAGCCTTAGTATCTCAGCCGCGCTTTGTTTGCGTTTTTCATGGGGAGATTATGAAGTATCAAGGCGGCCCTAGCACCGGCTTGAGCGGAATTTGATACGCTAGCTCAAGAGCTGTGATGATAGATCAACCCAAACAAGTAACTCATCTGATGTTAATAGATGACGATCGATGACGTCTGATGGATGGGGTAAACCAAGGAAATGCAAGAATATCCAGAAAAAAATAACCTGCAATGCCCGACGTCGTACGGCTTAAGGGGTCTAACATTCAAACAGCAGAATCCTACCATATACAGGTAGTAAATCGGAGCGATATGCACGACGTGTGAAAAATTGACGTCTGGCGACTGAAAAGCAACCATACAATTCCACAGGAAAGCTTCCCTCGGCACGTCACCTCGACACCTACATGTAAGTCTCTTCCACCTCATAACAACATCCTGGGGGTTTTAGCTAGGATGATTAAAAAAGAACGCAAAATAAAACGTATTACAATTTCAAATGAGGAATATATCATAAGTCAATATGCAGACGATACAATAATATTTTTGGATGGGACAAAAAGATCTCTGCAAGCGGCATTAAGGTGCTAGAAGAATTCAACAAAATTTCAGGTTTATCCGTTATCTGGATAGGTTCGGAAACAAATTTGTCTAAGACGTTTTGTTATCACCTTAATTTTAGGTGGAATACGTCAAAATTCAGTTCTCTTGAAACAGTATTTAATGTCAATTTGGACAATATTATAAATGATAATTACAGAAACAAATTAGAAGAAATAGACATTTTATTCACCCGATGGTCAGGTAAAGCAATATCTTTACTAGGAAGACTTACCGTTCTCAAGTCCTTGATTCTGCCGAAGTAAAATCACTTATTTACTTCTTTACCTAATCCACCTGCTATTTTTGTCAACGATTTACAGGGCAGGTGTTTCAATTTTCTATAAAATTATACTCGGATATTAGTGTGGGGCCACTTATCGCCGAGTAGTTTTGGTTTGTAAATTGTTGTAACTTTACATTTTCTGATAGGTTGGACCTTGCGAATTGCAAAAATCATTGGTGCCAGGTTTTCTTTCATTGGCTTCCGGGAAATTTTTGATATCTCTTTTTGACCTGGGTGGGCTTTGGTTGTAGAATAAGCTCAAGGTAGAATTTTACCTATATCTTCAGAGCAAATCGATTTCACGACTCTAAAATTTTCAGTCTATTTACATATTGTTAGAAGCAGGGCATTGTGGGTAAATTCAAAATGGCGTTCCTGGGGAGTGTACCTGAAACTAGAGTTTTTTGCCTTGCCCCAACTTTTTTTTGCACATTTAAACAATGTCCATACAATTATTTTGTTTTAGGCCTACATATATGATTAGTTAATTTCTGCCCTCCACTAGGTTGCAATTATACCCTTAAACTACATGTCTTTATTGACTAAATTGCACCACAGTTCGTGTATAACGAATATTTTATGTTCAGCACGAGTGAAGACGCATTTCGAACATGAAGCACGAGATGTGCTACAACATCTCAGCCCCCAAACAGTCAACACCAAGACGTTATGGCATTTGTATACACTTTTGTATGAACCACTGATTGAACCACGGGCTGAATAAAATATCTACCTTCACAGGCACATTTGTTTTGAAAAAAAATGAGGGAGGGAGGCTTTTTATCTTTTTAACTTCTTTTGTCCAGACTCAAATAAATGCATCTTTTCTGGCAAACTGAACACAGCAGTAGTTGAATACAATTTGCATGAAACCAACAATGTTCTTCGAGTTGCCGTGCGTGAAGAATCAGCCAAGCACACCAATACTATTTCTGCACAAAACATCAAACAACTTAATGTTCAAGTACATACTTTTTGGCAAACTTTGAAAGAACTGTAAAAAAAAATTGTAAAAAAAGAAGAATTTTCTTAGGGTTGATGAGGTGGCAGAAAAACTGAGACAGTGCCTGTGAAGCTACAAATGTATTTTAATCAAGCTTGGTATTCTTGTGACAAGGTGTCCACATCGCTAAGTTGGGAACAACTACAGTTGCTGCTTGACTTATGAAGTATAACTGGCATGCGAATGGTGAGATTATTTGTTGTTTGCAAGCATGCTTGCAGGATACCCTTGTAATCATGTTTCGCGCATGTGTCGCTTTGGAGTGCATTCCGGCAGCCAACAAAGCCAAAGGATAAGCACAACAAAGGGTACCAAACAACAGATATAAAGGAAAGACATTATACACCCACAAACCATTAAGCACATAAAAGGGCACAAAATCAAACAGGGTTTGTCACTATATCGAAATCCTTCCGACTATGTAGGCAATAGAGCCTCACCACTGGGCATCCAATTTTCACACTGTATACATATGGTACGGTAGGACATCTCCTGCACATCTCTTTGTGAAGACCCAGAAATGAACTGGTGCCACCTATAGACACAAGTGCACGAAACACAATCGCAAACGACATCCCAGTGCATCCGCATAGCAAATTTTAGAAGAATCAGATGAGTGGTTCTGAAGTAATAAGGTTCTGAAGTAATTGACCGGAAAACAAATTAAGATTTTGCCACAAGAGGCACAAGAGAGCGAAACACATTCACAAGCGGCAACTCGAGGCATGGTATATGCATACCAAATTTGAGCAGTTCTCAAGTTATTGCCCGGAAACGAATTTTGGATTTTGCCACCAGATGGCGCCGTCCGTAGGCGCAAGTCGACAAATCGCAATCACAATCGACATCTCTAGACATCGTTATGCATATCAAATTATCCGATGAGTGATTCTCTGGAAATTCAATTAGATTTTGCCACCAGGTAGTACCACCTCTAGGCGCAAGTAGGCGAAACTCAATCCCAAGTGACATATCAAGGTATGATATATATGCATACCAAATTTGAGAAGAATCCGATGAGTGGTTCTCAATTTATTGCCTGGAAACCAAACTTGATTTGCCACCAGGTTGTGGCACCTGTAGGTGCAAGTGGGCGAAACGCAATCCCAAGCGACTTAGCATAGTATATGCATACTAAATTCCAGAAGAATCCCATGACTATTTCTTTAGCTATTGCCCGGAAACGAATTTCAGATTTTGCCGCCAAGTGGCGCCACCCCCTGTGTGTAAGTGGGCGGAACATTATCCCAAGCCACAGTTCATGGCATGGTATATACATACCAGATTTGAGAAGAAATCGATGAGCGCTTCTCAAGTGATTGCTCGGCAATCAAGTTAAGATTTTTGCAACCAGGTGGTGCCACCTGAAGGCACATGTGAGTGAAACGCAACCCCAAGCGACTAATCATGGCATGGTAAATGCAGACCAAATTTGAGAAGATTCCGATGAGTGGTTCTCAAGTTATTGCCTGAAAATAAATCTCAGATGGACGAAGAGATGGATGGATGAACACAAGAACGGACAAGCGGAATCCAGTACACCCCCTACTACTACGTACGGGGTATAAAAAAGTATTTACATAGCTGTGAAGAAAAATTCTGACGTTATTGGTCTGGCCTAAAACTAACTGTCGGATGGTTGTCCGAGGATCCATCCATCCCAAAAGTTCGCATATTGTTCATATTTTCTCATGGAATAGCTTTCACTTAACTACGGGAGAGGACACATTTTGTTGTTGATAAATTACAATCTACTTTTGTTATCAAGTTGAATAGATTTATTTCATGCACACCTAATACATCTTAAAGTTATTTCATACACTTATTCAGAAGATATAGCCATTCATGAACAGAAAGCGTTGTGGAGATTTAAACTGGAGATGTAAACTTGCACTACATTTCCCAGCACATTACAGCTCAATTCTCCATATGGTTATCTCCCCGGTCCATACCTCTCGCAGAAACATGTTTTGACGTAATACGTAGATTTATTTAGATCAGGGCAAACATTCCAAGAATATTTTGGAAGTAAAATGGAAAGAAAAGATTGTTGAATACAGGAAAATTATTATGTAAGTGATTTGACTACCACTGGATTTTAGAAACTTACTATAAGAAGGCTCATAATAGATAAGGTTGGAATTAAACCATGATACAGATGGACAGAAAATGGGACAGACAGACGATGGCCAGACCAATGAAACATACAAAAGGCACATCTACATATTACATGCTATATTGGACAGATGTTTCGTCGACCTGCCTTCAGTAGTTCAAAATATATGTCGAAAGGAGGACGGACGGACAGATGCCTGGACAGACGGACAGATGAGGTGACAGCAATACCCCTGATCCCAATCGGGCAGAGATGTAAAAACACTCGTATGAAGCAGCCTCGGATTTCTTCACTAAATCACCACCCGTTTGACATTTCAAACATAGTTTATAATCTGTTGGTATCTTTCATAAACCTGCTTGGTAGAGGAAAACAGCATTTCAGATTGATGATTTTCTTGTTGAACTGGACGTATTTCAAAAATGTCCGAGATTAAAGTTCGAAACATAATTTCTTTTAGAAAACTAGGACCGAAAATAGTCCGACAAATGACTTCCGAGAAAATGACGTCACTGTGACGTCAAATTGACAGCTATCTTTAGAAGAGATTTAACATTTTCTGATAGAGCTTGATTCCAATATATAGTATGCAAAGTTTCAGCCTTCTAGCCCCAGGGATAACAAAAATATGAACGGTTCCCGAAATACCCTCTCCCAATTTGCATGACACCCCCGAATACGCACATACCGGAATTGGTTAAGCTCAAAATGACATTAAATGCTCAAAGAAAACCTGGCACCAAACTTTTTCTATTTCACAACATCATAACAAATAAGAATTCACATGGTGCCAACAGTTTACACGCCAAAACTACTCGGGCATATTTTGCGACAATTGCCCCCACACTATATGGTACACAGACAACAAATAATAGCCGATTACGAGTGTGGTGGTCTTAAAGTGCCCAATATCGCCAATTTTATTATGTCCTAAAAGATAACTTTGTTACGTCATTTTGTCCGTAGATGTATTATTACTAAAACGGAAGCAGCTGAAAAGTGGGAAAAAGAACGTCAAAAATCGTTCAATATTTCATGGTTGAAAAATGTTCATATCATTCCTTTTAAGATTGGGATTGAAGCGAAATTTAAGTTTTTCCAATATATTATTCTAACTCGAATATTGACAACAAACTGTTTCTTATGTACATATTTCCTATATTACAGATAATTTATGTACCTTTGGTAGAGTGTCCAGCCAATAGTGCATTTACTATGGTCAAGGAAGCATACGTCAACAATACGGACAAGGTGGGTATGGGAAAAGACGGGGTCGGATTGGATCCAACATTAGAAAAGGTTATGTTCGGATATACTCACACTCCGCAAACGAAAGTATTAATGTAGTGCTGATCATGGTATAATACGGTACCTACAGACATAGGACAACGGGACAACTATTATAAAAACAATCTATTAAACGGGAATTTGGACGTTCACTATTCTGTGAAGATATTTACTCCTGGCACCAACTGCACGTGGGATAAATTTGATGCCCGGCGGTCCAGGTTCCACACATTATTTAAGTAACCCGAGAGATCATGTTAATTATGTATAATCTGTGTGTACTTCTTGTTGTTTGCTTTTTTCATTATGTATGTCCGATTCATGTCGATGGAGTGAATAAAATCTATAAATTATTTTTGAAAAAACATTCAGAGAGCTTATAAGCTCTCACAAATTTACACCATTGTACATGGGGAGGTGACCTCCCACTAGCACAAGGCAAGGAACCCATCTTCATCTCCTAAGCCAAGCTTCACTGCAACCCACAATTGCGAATCACATGTCTGCAATCTCTGACTGCATTTTCAAAGTGTACATTGCCTCAATTGAACGCTTATTGTTTGAGGGTTTGTCAATGTATCAGCCATGTCCCGTTCATATTCATGGCAGTACAGTGTTTTGCGATTGTAATTCGGTTTTCCACGTCATCAGCTGTGCTGTATTACTGAACAGTTGTCTTCAAGACTGATGAATCGCTGGCGAATGTCGGATACGACGATTGTTTGGATATCCGGAAGTAGAAACCCCATTCGTTCGGTCAAGGATCGGTAGGAGGGAAGCGATATTACCCAGTTCGTTACCGATTCCAGCAAACCCTTACTCCTCAGGGGTTAATGGAACGCTTGCACAATATGCCCAAATGATAAACCGGAAGTGCTAGGTCTGTTTGTTGATTGGTTAACTGGGTCAAATCAAATCCTCCATTACCACAACCTTAAACTGAAATATATGAATCAATACTTAATAGAGGATCAAAGAGTCAAATTTGTAGATATGAGCCTCTTCAAACCAAACGGGTCTAAAATAGCTCCATCAAATTACGTGAGTAACATCACTGACAATGATTGATGGTGTTACTTGGTACAGACGATGCCAATGCCTAGACTATTCTTCAATTGTCATGTCAGACATGTCAGACTGGCAGTGATATCGCAATCTGGGTATCGCGAAATATATAAATAACTTTGCAGCCGAATTCCATGTATCGTTTTTCTTTTACATAAATATTTCTGTTTCCCACATACACCAGTAACTTGACTGAATCAGGCGTACGTGTATGTATATGGATAGCAAGCGTCAGATTCGACATTCGGTATTCAGCCGTCGTCCACAAAAAAATTCGTATCAATAATCGAAAGACATGTTTCGTATAACAGTTAACACCAATTCAAAATATGTACGAAATTAAAATTAAAAAAAGGTTTCCTACAAGACAGAGCGGAAAACATTTTTCAATGATCTGGGCAAGATATGATTATGTTCTATACATACAATCTTAATATCTAAACTGAAGGCATGTGCGTGAGGAACTTCTATTTCTTCGCTCAGCACGGTGTTAATGGAAACCTGGAATATTTCCATATTCTCGTGTGATGAGATGATATAAAGTGCACATGGCAGTTTAAGGTGATGAACCGTTTGCAGGAAATGACTTTTGAAGACTTCTTTGCACGTATGGAGATAATATCCCGTTAAATTCTCCAATAAAAGCTGCGCTGTTGAGCATTTTTTTTTTTTTTTTTTCAATTTATTCACGCGAGGTCCATGAAGATGGATACAAAACCCAATACGAGTCTCATGAAAGTAACATTTATATTTAGACATAGAGAATATGGAAGATTCAACGTTGTGCATGTTTTCCGGTAGTCGGTAGGCAGCCACCGCTCAGAATCGTATGAAACAGAATTTGGAAAAATGGAATGTATCAATGTACAAATACGCCAAAGTACAAACCAACAGACCGGCAATCAACAACAATCTTCATCGAATATTACCTCAAGACGACAAATGTAATAAGCTATACACCACCGTGTGTCGTTTGCCTGTGACTAGATCGAGCTCGTGTCTGCGAGAGTCGTGTTCAATGACAACATGATAGTGGTAAATGGCTTACTAAAAAGTAAAGACGCTCTAAAGATTCGCGTGATCGCATGTCGTTCCATTCTTTGGTATTGTGTAGTCACATTGTCATCCTTCGTAGTGATCAGTGCTTTTCACCGTCTTAATAAGTGGATACAGTGCGAGTTCTCGCTATACAATGGTAAGCCGACGTATCTTTAGAGACACACGAAAAGTCTTTCTGTATCTCTGGCGGATGGGTATAGATCGTACAAAGTTCATCAACACATTTGTGTTATAATATCACACCTGAAGAAATGCCTTATACGTAACGGTACATTTTTCACAACAGCAGATCTATAGCCATTAAATCTCGTTGTAAATGTCGTTGCAGATCGGACCATTGTGAAGACGGTTTTAGTGTGTATTAATGTGTTATGTTTCTGATATGATAACTTTATTTTACACACCTAGCTAACCTACACATCAAGTGAATATATATGCTAGGAGCACATCCGGGTGTTTCTCATCGCCTGTGCTAGGAATTGAGGCTCGAAGCAGGTGGCATCAACATATGAATTCTGCCGAGATATGGCGTTGTCGCTCCCTGTTTCGAGACTAGCTATCATCAGCTATGCCACCGGATTATTGTGGACAAAAACACGTTGTGTAAATTATTAACCTGTCACACGCACGTCAAACTACAAATTCTGGAAGGGTTTTCTGCCTATGGAGCGTCTCATGTTCATAAATATTATAATTAATCAACTGTTAATTATTTTTTTTTAGAATGTGACCCAAAGCACATGCAGACCTGGCTCTTATAGCCACAAGGCGATCAACGCAACGATAGGCTATAAGTAGCAATATAAGCACACCGAATACACAACTTTTAGTAGCTCAACAACAATTTGGGGCAAGTCGCTGAGATGCATGCGCATGAAATCGAACGCAACCGAGCGAAAGCGGAACATGGCCGAGCATTAATCCCTCAGGTTAATCCTAACAGGCCTCAAACTTTCTATTCTACCCCCAGAACGACAAAAGATGAGAGCTGATACTCCGAGACTTTGTAGTTTATCAAAATAGCGGCCATGTGGGGTACCAGAAAAGTGATGTTTCCGTCACTTTTCTTCAATTTTTTTTTATTTTCTGAGAGGAAAAGTGGGGGAAAAACTACTTTATTTCACATCCACTATTATTTACTATTGTAGCTTGCAGGTGAAGAAAACATATAATTGAATAATTCGAAAAGTCTGACCAAAAAATAGGCTAAATCTGTGCACTTTCTAGTAGAGCTTGACGCAAAGGTATGGTATGTGGGAAATTTCAGCCCCCTCTACCTCAAGGGATAACAAAAATTATTTAGGTGTGTTGGGGGTGGGGGGTGGATTAATGCCCCCAGGCCTCGACAGGTCCTAAATCGACCAAGTCAGAAAGGGTTAATCCGAAAAACTTGCTGTGTCGTCAACGTATACTGAAAACTTTCATTGTCGTGAACAGTGCCTCTTTTTACAATATCTCCATGGAAAGACTACAGCACATGCCGATGATTGACTGTATCTGTGTGCGTTGTCCAGCGTCACCTTGCTCGGTCTAACTTGCTCTAACTAATAGTTACAATAAGTTTCCATCCACGAGGTTCAATGAATTATTATAGATTACTTAATGAAGATTGAAACGTGTAGCCTATACAAGCTCGTATCTAACTTTTTTTCTAGATGAAAAACATAGCGCATGATCTGTCTTTTCCTGGCAAATCACAGGAACATTTCACAACAATTTATGTCATATTTATGTCATATTTATGAGATATCTCAGTGGGTATTTATTCTGTGTAGGGAGCACGGTAATATTCTAGGGATTGAAATAAACTTATAGATTTGATGTCTCCACTAGAAAATACTGCGTACGATTTATAATTTAAACGATGTTCCACTACGCAGCTGTTGCCGCCGAATACAGTAAGGATACTGCATGGGCAGTCAAGTGAAATAATTTCATTTGATTAGACACTATATTTGAGTTGGTCTTTCATACCTCAACAATACTACATTATAATAAGCTGAATTATTCCAGGCAATTTGGTTCTGATATTGGAATCTAACCGTCTGTATATCGATCTAGCTAATGTGGATACCAAATTAATGTTGAATGGAGTAATTTTGATCTAACTACTGAGTTTCTTTGAAGTTATTCGCATGTGTAGGACGGCGCTATTCAGGCAGCGGCATATAAACTTAAGCATTCGCTATAATCACCGTGTCTCTCTGGCGTGTGCCAGAGAGACACGGTTTTCTCTGTATAAAGAATTATCCTGTTGCTTTCAAATGCTATTTTTAATCGATAATCTTGAGAAAACAAAGCATATCGTATATCTAACGATCACATAGGTAATTTCTTCACATCAGATGACTTCACAGGGCGAATGCATCATTGCTCTTGGACATTTTATAAGTCCCGTGTAGGCAAGTCAGCAAGATGCCTGCATGAACAATCGCATTTAACGCGTGACTGAGATACAAATCATCACATGGATCACTTTTGGTGCATGTGGTGTTTTAGATATGCACGCAGAACGTCAGTACGTCGGCTTCTCAATTGCATCCTTATAGCCAAGAACAATATAAACAAAGATACTGACACTGATAAATTTCAAGACACCGGAGTACATGTATTCCCGTTTATGACCCATTAAATATAGAAGCGTAGTGTTTACAAAGAAGGATTTGGTCTAATTATCTTGATTAAACAAAAGTGTAGCATAAGGCGTGATCTATCATATCTTGGCAAAACACCAGCGGATTTCATAACAATTTGTGTTCTGTTTGTGAGATTTCTGAGTGAGGAATTATGTTGTGATGGGTTCCGACAATAATATTATGATTAGGATATAATGGATTAGATATCATAGAGTGTGTGGTGTATGTTCAAACGATAACCATGTTCTACTAAATATCCAGCTCGTAACACCACGCAATAAACTGAAAGATTTACTGTCCAGCTTGCAAGATTTGGAATCCAACATACACACAGATTTTCTCAGGCTCTGGGGCTAATCGCGAAAGTCATATAATAGCAATAAATTCTCATACTGATTACTTGAAAGTGATAGTGAAATGGTCAGAATCATACTCTCTGTCTCTCACTTGTAACACATTACAGTAAAATCGGCAATTCTGTGTTTGCTGTCATCATGAAATTTGTATATTTTGTGATAGGATAGCGATTCCGTACTCGTAAAGATACCAACCGCTTGCCCAAAGCATGCCGGGCCATGTTCTTCTATCAACCTGTATATGTTGCTTGTACGCCAACCCCACGAACTGCCTAACGTGTTTGACTATACTTGGGGGGTAGAACGAGATAATTCCTCTAGCCCTTCATTCGAGAGCAACGGTTAATTTCTGACAGATTGTCTAGCTGGAGATTTTTCGCCTCACAATCTTAATAAATTAATATCCTATCAATGATCCTCAATCGTATATGTCACTATGTATGATCTTACTGATTTCAATTGAATTTGGTGTTCAGAGCGCTCAGGTCATGAATATTGAACAGTCTTTTGACATCAAGGCTGCATTTTAACTACTTTACTTGCAGTCGGGGAGGGAGAATAGGATCATCGCCTCCGCTTTAACCCAAGGTTTACGCCAAGGATCAGTCCATAATTCTATCACGCATTATGGTGCCAACCTGGCGGGAGGGCGGCAACATCAGGAGATACCCCGCCAGCGAGGCGTGCGATTCGGCTAAGCCAACCAAAAAGTACCTACCATTATGTTCCCTTCAAAGCACTATGAAGAGCTTTCGGGATTGGTTGACACTCGCGTTACTGTAAGCCAGTTAGAACCTGCAAGAGACATATCCAAATGGCGGAGCAGATAGGATTTAACTTTAATTAGATTGTTCGCCTCACAAGGTGGATTTGGCGCAACCAAGAGGCAACGCACTTAATCTTGTCCCGGTAAAAACCTCTTCAAATATCGTTCGGCCTTGATAAAACACTCACCTCACACATAATTTCCTTTCATAGACTTAGGTCAATTTTGACAAAATCTGTTTCATTCTTCGCTTGTTACGAGCGATATCATTGCTGATTTGTTAAGGAAATCACAGCTGATACCGTTTCAGTTTAGAGTGACATAGATGTAAATTTCGCTGACTGTACCGGGATCATCGTATCACGCGAAAACAGCAAGCGCACATGCGTGCGTTAATCTAACCAGGAAGCCTTTGGACCTGGATATACTGGCGTTGTACATTGCTGCGGATTTCATAACAATTTGTTTCATGTTTGAGAGATTTATCAGTGAGGAATTTATTTTGTGAAGGATCACGACAATAAGCTTAGGATTAAAATAAAGCTATAGATTAGATATCATACAGTGTGTGTTGTTTGTTCAAACCATGTTCTACTAACTATCTTGCTCGTTGAGGAAGATTTATTGCCCAGCTTGCAAGATTTGGAATCCAACATACACACAGCTTCTCAGGCTCTGGGGCTAATCGAGCAAGTCATATAACAGCAATAAATTCTCATACTGTTTACTTAATGATAGTGGAATGGTCAGAATAATACACTCTCTCTCCCTTTTAACACATTACAGTAAAATCGGAAGTTCTATGTTTGTTGTTAGCATAAAATTTGTCAAATTTGTGATGGAATAGCGATTACGTACTGGTAAAGATATTAACCGCTTACCCAAAGAATGCCAGACCATGCCTCCTATAAATCTGTATATGTTGCTACGCTTGTACGCCAAATTCACGAAATGCCTAACCTGCTTGAATATACCTAAGGGAAGTCCGCAAGTTTCCTCTAACCCTTCGGCCAAGGACAACGGTTAATTTCTGACAGATTGTCTAGCTGGAGATTGTTCATGAAGCGAATTTGGCGCAACCACGAGGCGGCGCAGTTACTCTCTGAAAACGACTCTTTAAATATTATTTGAACTTTCTAAAACACTTGGCTCACACATATTTTTTAATGAATAATTTCCCTTCATAGTCCGGTCAATTTTGACAAGATCGGTCTTCGCCGGTTATGAGCGATACGATTGCTGAGTTGTTAATGAAATCACAGCTGATACCGTGTTCTGTTCAGATTGTCAAAAATGTAAATTTCATTGACCCTGTCGAGATAAACATATCACGCGAACGCCGCCAGCGCACATGTGTGCAATATCTTACCAGGAAGCTTTGTGAGAGACCCGGATATACTGGTGTTGCACACTGCAATCACTCACAACAGAAGAACGGATCGCTCTTCTTGAAAAATGAAATAAAAACGTTAGTAACAGGCCTAGAATAAAACCATTCTGGTCGAAATTGGGCTGACCATGAAGGGAAATTATTCATTAATAAATATGTACGAAGTGTTTTAGAACGGTCGAATGATTTTTGAGGAATATATTACCAGGACCGCACCGAATCCGCTCTTGTGAAGCGATAAATTTCAAAGCCCAGGCAGACAATCTGCCAGAAAGTAACCGTCGATCGTCGAAGCTGGAAGATTAGAGGAAGTTCGGACTAACGCACGGGTAGCAGACGGAGCAATGAATCATCAGCATCAATTATCCGGGAGACATCACATCTTTCAGCTTTAAGATGAAATGTGGTACTATTTTCTCTCTCCATTTGCCGTGAAACAATGGAATTCGAACATTAAATGTAAATGCTGTTAAAGGTGTGAGCGCCAACGAAATGTGTTTAAGATAAAGCGAAATCCCAAAAAGGGAGGCAGTGGGGTCACCTTAGCCCTACCTGACTTGTACTTGTACTTTCCGCCCCACCCTGTTCAAAAAATTGATAGCTGATACTCCGAGCCTATGTACCTTATCATACTGGGGTCATTTTGAGCCTATTTGCATGACCCCCCCGTGCAGAGGATCTTGGGTAAATTCAAATTGGCGGGCATGTGGAGTACCATAAAAGTGACGTTTTCGTCAGATTTCTTGGAAAAATTGTGCTTTTCTGCATGGAAAAGTGGGTAAAACATATTTTATTTCGTATCAGATTATTATTTACTAATTTATCATGCAGTTTTTGCGAAGAATACGCTAAAATAAAATGAAAATCGAAAATTTTGACCGAAAAATTGGCCAAACAATTCCATTTTTTAAGATGACAGCCATCTTGTTTTTTTTTTACAGTTTCTAATAGAGCTTGATCCAAAGATATAGTGGGGCAAGATTCAGCCCCCTAGCCTTAGGGATAGCGAAATAGTTAGGGGGGTCACTTCGCCTCCACCCTCCAGCTGCGGAACACCCCAACCGGCCCAGACCAGATAAACGCCCACTTATTACTGGGAATATATAATCTGTCCCATTGGCAAGGCCACAGTTTCAAGGTCCTAAAACTTTGTCAAGAAAGTTTGGGGATCCCTGGGAGTGACCGAATTTGAAACAATTGCTAAGAAGGCATCAAACGCCCATTTGGTACCTGGAGCGTTTTTGGTCAGAATTTTGAACAAGTTTTTCAGTATTTTTTGTATCTCTTTGTTGGAGGGAGGCCCAGGAAGGACTTCTGTCATGACAGCTCCCGGGCTTGCCTATCTAATTCCGCTTAAACCGGTGCTAGGGGTCGTGTGGATACTTTATAGTCTCCACATGAACATCTGCAATAAAAACGCGGCTGAGATACTGAGGTTACGTCCGAGAATCCACCGTATTCTCGGGGATGAATGTGAGGTGCCGAGGGAAGCTTTCCTACAGTCATATGCTTTAGTCGCCAGACGTCATCAATTTTTCTCACAACTTTTATATCTCTTCAATTTAGAAGGGCGTCTAACATGAAATGTACATTTACCTACTGCAGCATCTGCAGCTCGGGTCTATCTGTCGTGGGCGAAAGCTATCCGAGGGGGTAGATCCCAGAGGGTAAGAGAGGACAAGGAAAGGTCAAGAAGACGAGTTTTACTCTATTAGTTAAAATATATGTAATACTACGACTATTTTTAAAAAAACATGCACTTAGATTTGTAAGCGATCTACGGTTAATACTTTATTATACAATGTTGAATTCAATATGAAGGTTGCGTTGAAAATCTATATTGAAGAAACGCCGAAGTTGTTGCCGTCCAAAACAGAAAGGATACTGCACGTGGTAACATTTCATTGGATTACGGATACTGCATGTGTAAAATTATTCCAGTCAATTTGGCCTGGATATTGGAATCTAATGTGGACTGTATCGATCTAGCTAATGTGAGAAACAAATTCATGTTTAAATAGAGTAATTTGATCTAACTAACAAGTTGATTTAAGATCGGCAGCGCTTTTATTCAGAGAGCGGTATATAACAGTATTAGTACGCTGTAATCCTCTTGTCTCTCTGGCACATCATGCAAGTTTTTCGCACTGTAAATCATCCTCGTGTGTATAGTATGTGAATCATGATTTCTTGAAAATCCCAGTGTGGAGCGGTTTAACTAAACTCAAAATAAACAAATGATTTCTTATTCCGATTTATTGTCATGACGGTATTTAAGTGTTTGTCTACCTTTCCTGTAAGTGTCCATTTTTTTGCCTTTATATACTGAAATGTCTCCAGTCTAGACTAAGTATTGTACCCAGTCAGTCTATTGTTTTAGTGACATCAAAGACGAATCTGTGTTACTCGTATTGGCCATAATAATCGACAGTATATTGATTGCGCTATATCCCCCAGACAGATGAGTATCGATAATCGTCAATGATATGGTATTGACATATATATTAAATAACCTTATTTGATCAATATCGGAATATTGATTTGTATATATTCTGTCTGCATGAGCACATTAGCCAAAGATCTCTACTCCACGTCAGAAAATATGGAGAGAACATCTTTACAGCCTAAATTCTATATTCCCTGTGATAAAAAAAACGAGATAAGAATGCAGATGGGATGAGTTTGTCCATGTGAGATATAGGAAAGCTAGGTCACTGCAGTGTTTAGAGATCCCGTACAGATGTACGTTTATCTCTAACGCTACAGCTGGCCACTGGGTGAAATATAGTGTAAATGTCTACTCACTGTATGAACATCTCTATCCCTGTTTCTCCCATCTTGCGCTTAATTCCTTTCCAAGACCCCTTCAACCTAAATAATTCCTTCATGGTAAGGGGAAGGCGATCGTCTGCTTTTGTTGGCGGCACAATCGGATCGAACGGAATCAAATCAGAGTTTATTTCAATGGTCATCTCCGGTAAATCCGGGGTGGGACAGCGAGTATATCTACACCCCATGTCTACTTATACCAGAGTTATATCACGACGTATTTGTCCTCACATTTATACTGCATTTAACGTGATATAACCAGCAGCGTTGGAACTTATGCGATATTGCAGTACCACAACAAGCTGAAGCCACTATTCAACGACTGAATGGCGGTGCTGCCAATTCTACGTACTATAGTAATCGATGTGGTATGTTTCAAACATTACAGCGTAATTTAGCGGCATGACTGAAGTAACAGGTTCCGTAACATAGAATCAAGATTGGCTCAGAAAGATCCCAGTGGAAGTATCTATCAGATCACGTGACAGTCGTTGATTCGTGAATATCCCTGATAAAGCGTTGTGAAGATTTCGCTTTCCTCTACAGTGGTTTGTCTCTAAAAAAATACACGGATAAATCTTGCTTTGAGATCTAACTTTGTTGGAAATCAAATCTGCGTCCATCTGCGATACACAATAGTTCTTATGAAGATCTAAGGAACAAACCAATAGCGTAAAGTGGAAAAACCTAAAAAAAAAGATACATCTATGTTACAGCTTGAGAGATGGGTAAGTGACTCAGCAAGTGCCACCTGCGTTATGCAGCAGGTTGTGAATCTGTTACTGAATAATTTTTAGACAGAATTTTTTTTATCCAGACGCTACCAACACCGTCTGATATATATATATAGGAATCGAAATTATATGGCGAATCAGATAAGTATGTTGCAAGGCAGACGTCAACAAATTATCTGACGAAATACGATAAGTGAATTGTAATGATTAATCTGTATGAAACGTATAAATTCCGCGTCATTGTTGCATCAATATAATCTGTCACCACCTTTTGCTTGTTTATATGAATAGGGTTAGATGTGGCAAAATATCTCATCTGGAACTGACAATTCGTGTTGCGTTGTGAAGTTAATCTTGTGACCAAATATTTATTTTCGTTTAAATTCCTGAATGCATTTCCGGCGGCGCTGATCTACGATTAGAAATACCATATTAACTTGGTATTATAGGCTTGTATGCATTTACCAATCAAAAGATAGATGTAATCACATGTGAAAGTCGTTGCCCTTTCAATACAGAAACTGTTCATCAGCGGTATCCTAGAAGTAGATGATAAAATATTATGGTTTAAATATACACGAGGGAAGCCTTCAAATATGGCGACCTGCGTGATCCTCACATTACAAGCGTCTGGTCCGTCATTCAGTTTTCAGCCCTCGTCCATTAATGAATCTCCGCGTCCATAATCCAAAGATCTATTCCATATTCCACGTAACAGCATTAGCACCGAATTTAAAAAAATCATAGTGTACGTAAACATATGATAGTTTTATGCAACAGAGAAGCGAACAACAGTTTTCTGCCGCCAAGATACCATGATGTTCCAAAAATATCAAATCCGTATATAAATATCGGATCAGTATTCTTATTCCATGTGATATTCCTTATGAAATCGTCATCCAGAGAATGATGCATCTCAGTCACGGTTTGATTTCGACTGTTCATATGAACACCAATATGGGTATATAGCCTGTATTGCTGAGGTGGATAGGTCGATGTTTGTAATTACGAGAAAAGCTCCAGCTAGCCCTGATATTAAGAAATACAGTTTGTAAGAAGCGCTCGTGTCAGGTAATGTTAGCAGTTTTCTTTCCCTTGACTATATCAGGATTCAGAAGCTATCGTGGCCAGCGTATTCAGCAGTCGTTCCGTAAAAGATTTCCCGTATAAATAATCGAAAGAGCTATTTCGATTTGACAGTACCACCAGTTCCAAATGCGCAGGTAAAAATATGGGTTTCCGCAAGAGAAAAGCGGTCATAAAAATTGTGCAATAAACCCGTCCGAAATACAATGCGACACGCTCACAGCTGCTAATAGTTTCATCAACTGAAGAAATGTTTTACTGGGGACAGACAAATGCAGTGAAACAACGCAGGTCATCACAATAGTCGACTATCATAAAATCGGTATTTACTATCGCATTATTGCAGTGCGATAAACAAGATCAACGACCATGTCGTCAATAGAAATGAAACAAAACGTTTAAACGTAAGTGTGGGTTTTGGTCTCGTCTCCTTCAATGGGAATGTAGCGCAGTTTTTGCGTGATCGAGTGTAATTATTTGTACAGTACATGGCAATTCTCTACATCTTTGATCGAAGGAACATTTCACACGTCCCGATCTTCTTTCCTGGTTTTGTAAGATATTTATTTTTAGTGAATAGATGAAGATGATCAATCATTCTGTATACTACTCCAATAATTACATTGGTTTGAATAAGAGGTAACTTACATTTTTTTTTAAATTGTGAAAAATCTAAGAAATGGACTACGGACTAAAAGCAGAAGCATTATTTAGAAGAGAGATCGTTTTAATCAGCTGAAGCTTCCTCTGAAATCCGATAGCAAAAAAATGTTGGACTAATTGATTTACAGATAATGCGTGTATTCAAATTCTTGGATAATTTGACAGCTGTGTCTATCGATGAGGGATCACACAGACACCGCCATGAAGATAAAATACCTGCTTATCGTAGTCAGAGCAGCTGTGTTTTCATTCCTCTATCGCAACATTTCTATCCTCCAAAGCGAACTAAAGCCAATAGATGAGGTATTTAACATACGCAAAACTATAGTTGGCGCTGACATTCAGGTTATATTTCTTGGCTCTCTACACAGCAAAAATAGCGTCGGTACTGTTTCAGTACATTTCTACAAAAGTACTGAAATATAACCGAACCGAAACAGTACTGATATATAACAGTACTGAAACAACTACTGAAATATTACAGTACCGAGTCGGTATTGAAATCGTACAGTACTGTAACAGTACTGAGATATTACAGTACTGTTTCACTACTGTAATTTTTCAGAACTTTATCAGTAGTGTAATATTTCAGTACTGTATCAGTACTGTAATATTTCAGTACTGAAATATTACAGTAGTGAAACAGAACTGAAACAGTGACGAAATAGTTCAATGCTATATCATAGTGTGTTCCCCATGAGTGTTTTCTGAATGAAGTTTTATAGAAACAACTTGGCATCATGGGATAGGTTCCAGTTTTAGAACATTTGATTGGTCAATTTATATTTTAAATGGAATCTGGCATATTCATGGTCTGTTTTAAGGCAAATTGAAGAAAAGTAAATGTTCATTGTCTTAGAAATCATTCAATTATCATATTTTCTAGTCAAGAATAGCAGCATGATTCTGATGGATTTCATCCCGTCGTTTACAAATGGATAACAAAATAAAATGGCATTGTGTTGTTGATCTTCGCCCTGTCACAGTAACATCATCGCTCACTCAGAACTTCAAATTTATGAAAGCTAGGGATGTTTGGGATGACAATCCGATGGTACTAATTGTGTGGCCCTTTTGCCAGATATATATTTGTTCTCTTATGAATAGAAGAGAACTTATAAGAGAAGTCCGTCATTTAATATTCAGCCATCGTTCATAAAAGAATTTCCGCGTCCATCATCCAAAGACTAAATTAAAATTTCATCATAATGTATATAATCATAAGCTAGTTCCCAGCAAGAGAGGAGCGATTATGGTCAGTGGCCATAACGGCATCTCTGGATTTTAATACGGATGGTCCTTCATCAGTAACGGCTGGACAGAAAGGGAATACGGCTGGTGAAAGCTGTTGTTCTCGTGACGATGCTGATATTATAAAGAACGATCGTAGTCTGCCAGAGCTATGACACTTCTTTTAGGACATGGCGAAGCTTGTTCAGAATTGTTTCCAATTCTTCATTGCTCAATATATCAAGATGGCTATCCGTCAAAATATGTTTACACGGTGTTTAGATCGTTGCCGACGTTAAACAAACAAAACGATAGCTTTCGGGCGTGAATTCGTTCCAGTCAAACTCGTTGATGCAGTGGAATAATATGAAAATATTGCCTTGTTGTGAGGGAAATATGCAGTTTTGTTGCCCCGAGGCTGTGCATATTGCCCGAGCCGCAGGCGAGGGCAATATGCACAGCCGAGGGGCAACGAAACTGCATATTTCCCTCACAACAAGGCAATAATTTCATTATTATATTTATCAACTTAACTCTGTGCTAATCTATTATCTCTCCAGCAAAATAATGTTTTATGTTTATTTCGGAAGAGCGCAATCCTTCTGAGTTGATTGCTTTCAGTGAGCAAATCGCCAGCAACATTATTTTTCATGCCCGAGATTCCATTGATTCGGAGCTGCTTCACTACTATCGTGTAAATCGCGCAACGCACGTATAGTTGTTCGATGCCGCTTGTTAGTTACTCCAATAATGTGCTTGGGTACGATTCTACTTACAATTAGATGGGGGAGATAATTTATTTCTGCTGTGTTCTCCAGCTAAAATCAACTCGACGAACTGCTCCGTGATCGGCTACCGTTTGCAGCGCGACTGAAAGAACGGGGCGACCTCTGTTGTAATTATCTCCCTTTAGTGTATATTCCATGGGGGTGGAATATGCGGTTTTATCACATTTCAGAGTAAATTGTAGGGTTTTGATTGGTTAATTACCATAGTGCATTAGACCGTATTGCAATTCTTCGTTATCCACCGTTGGTATACCAATTCAGAATTCTCGTATACCAATGCTGTCAAGGTCGCACGTGCTCATATACCAACGCAGTCAAGGACGCGCGTGCAACACCTGCAGACAAAGCCTGTTTCAGGCGAATTTGTCTGCGCGAGTTTGTATGGGCGAGTTCCGCCACTGGAACAAGTTGTGCAAGGCAAATTGCGTATTTGCGGATGAAGATAAGAAATAAATTATCATCCAAAGCTTTATATGCCACATAAACAGGAACGTCAGAATGTCAGCTAAGTATTTCATCCAGTTTATTGTTCATCGCGGAACAGATCGAAAAGAGATCGAAGCACTTTGCCTGTCCGACTCACGATGTCCGTACGTTGTTCAACGTTGAATTATATGCCTGTTTTTCTTTCGAGTTGGTGATATATGTTAAACCAACCAGGAAAATAGCTCTTCAATGTGATAAATTCGTTATACCAGTGTTTTGCGTTGGTATACAGGTTGATATTTCGTCTCGAAGATAAATATTTTCACTCGCCCTTCGGGCTCGTGAAAATATTTATCTTCTCGACGAAATATCAGCCTGTATACCAACGCAAGACACTGGTATAACTTATATTATTGACCGGGCAATATGCAGTTTTATCTCATTACAATTTATATAGGGAGACACTCTAATAAATATAATAATGACATATGTTAGTGGCTATATATTGTGAGTATTGATACGAGATGTACGGCGGTTCTGTTAGCTCGACAGAGGTGCGAAACACTGAGACCTCCAGGAATATGTGTTCACTTATATTCGATCTGCAGGTGTTTAGATCGCTACCGTGGGCAAGACGGTGAGTTGTTATTTTTCTGATGACGTAAAACGTTGGAGACCCCTCACTGTTTGGCTGAAAGCCATCAGAGGTAACGCATACAGAGTTGTAAGCAAACGACGGATACTGTTGTTTGCTGTGGGTGAACCCAAGAGAGACTGGTATACAGAAGGATCCGATACTTCACTGACGTCGTCTGGGAATCAGTGTCAGCTGAAAGGCCTCCCATTTGATCTTTGCTATACATTATCTGGGGAAGAAATTTTGCAATGACCTCTTCCGAGAATACGTGAACTTGATACTGATATTGTTGATGAAACGATTCACTGGTACACTTTGTGGCCGCCAACGTTGTTTTGGTCAGTCGATAGCACAATTAATAAGAATGGCAAAATATAGTGAGAGGGGGTCAGTATTGGATAAGATATCCTATTCATGGTTCATTCATCATTATCGACCTAGTTTATTCTTCCGTAAAAACTAAAATGACGATATACGACCCTACTCCTTTACTTACCATATTTCTAATATGTAGTCGACGTACGGGGCTTCATGTGATTGTAGAATGATTTAGTTTAAATTATCAAGTGAGTGAGTGAGTGAATATGATTTAACGTCGCTTTCGTCACTATTTCAGTCATATCACGACGTTGGGTCCTATTCTTTCACACCCGGGAAGCCCACGGGTGAGGTTCTACTCCTTTTCACACCCGAGAACCCCACAGGTGCCCCGGTTGGTCGCCTCTTACGAAAAGCTCTCTGGGGAGCTGAGGTCTATTCTTACCATGACCTGGGGGGTGCACAACGACATCCCAGGTCAACCCCGGATGTCCCACAGAGCTTCAATTATCAATTCCAAGTGGAAAGTCTTAAGTTATGTTTGCTGAGCGAGCTACTTATTTCAAGTAATCGGTGTATGAAAATATAATTTCAGGCAAATCAGGACATCGTTGAAACAGCCGTCATTATCAAATTCCCTTGACAACGTATCAAAAGGGCGAATTTCACTTTAGTCCATGTCCGGGCATTTATGCAGGGCACGAGCTCGAGTTTGTAGATGGAAACGGGCCTGACGTAAATTTCACCCGTTTTGCAACAACTTTTCATTTACCACCTTTCTCGGAGTTAACTCGGGAACCGATATTGCTTTTATTCAACAGTGTTGGAACATCGGAGATTCACGATTGTCAAGAGACTGGTGAGAAATAGGGAACCTGAGTTACCTTTACTATGTGTTAGATGTATTGTCGTTGCGATATCAATATGTACGAGTGCATCAATTAATATTTAATTTATAGATTCTCATTAAAGTTCGTTAGAGTTAGTTAACCTTAGAGTTAGTTGAAGAGTTTTATTCAAGCATTAGATCTGTATAAAAGCACAAGGAATTAGCATCAACTGGGGCATTCAGAATGTCAGGCTGCTCAACAAAACTCGGCAATTGAATCCCTAAATTCGCTAATCCCTGTCGCATATTGCAGAGAAACGATGACTTATGAAGTTACCACGTGCCCTTGCGATATTTGCAATGGTGACGTCCACTCGATTGACGCGCTGATGTCGTAGAACGATGATGTGATTTTTCGCTTCTCAGATCAGAAAGCCGAAAAGAGCATGCGCATTCAAAAATACATACTGGTAGTGCCGTTACAGTGACAACTGCGGTTTCTACATAAAGTTTCCTATCAATATATGCCAATCCGTGAATACACTAAGTAACTCACTTTAATATGATGGTGAATCGACCTATTAGTCAAATTGTATCACCCTTCGCTCACTCAATCTTTTTATCCAGTTAAACTTATAATATCAGAAATCCGACATGTGCGCCCTAAACAGTATGTATGCTCGCTGAAAGCCTGGCCTGTGATGTGCTTCCTGAACCGTTGCTTGATCTTTGAATACTGGGACAATACCAGTATATAACTATCGACACAGATACCACACCTTGCATGCATCAGTCGTATATACAGTTGGTCGATCTTTCATTATGATAAGTTACTTATTCGTACTGATCTGTCATCACAGCTTCCGAGCTAGTGTATCTAATTCCGCATAAGCCGGTGCTGAGGGCGGTGTGGTTACTTAAGGATGTCCGCTGGTGGTAAATCAAAGTAATTAACTTTTTGAATAATGTGTGTTGTTGCATTCATAATTGTGTAATATGAGGAAAACAAAGGAAGAAAATATAGGTTGGTGTGCATTTTTTAGCTGTAGGCAACGTTAAGTAGACTGACACATGCTCAATTTGATAACCCAGAAAACATAGGGAATAGCCCTAGTTTTGAAGCATATTCATTAAAAATTCATATAAATATTATTTAACTTTTTCTTATATTCTAACTGTTTGCAGATAATCACAATGTCTATCAAAATTTATCAAATTGGATGGATGTTGCTGTGCAAAATTCTCGGTTAGAAGGCTTTTAAAGGAAATGCCTATCTCTTAACCTAGGGAAGGGAGATAACCCAAAAGAAAAAAAACGGGCAAAATGGCTGCCAAAGCCAAAAACCACCAGCGGACATCCTTAATAGTTTCCACTTGAAAATGGGCAAATAAAAGCGCGGCTAAAATATTTAGGCTACGTCCTAGAAGCCTCCGTATTCTAGCCTCAATGAACGGTGCCGAGAGAGGCTTTCCTGTGGAGTCACTTGGTTGGCTTTTGCTCGTCAGACGTCATTTTTCCCACCTCTTACAAGTCTCACCGATTTGATGCAAGTTTCAATTGTGCAGGATTATATATTCCTGAAAGTTCTCGTGTCTTCACCTAGCCTTATACGGAGACAGATTAAATTGTTCTCCTTTGTGTCATGATATTTACATGGAAGATTCATCATACTAGATCACACTATTTAGTGATTTCAGTAGCCGTATTTGGGGAACCAGCCCAATACAAATATTCACGGACTGCGGAATCAAGATAGGGTGGGATCTTTTATTTAAAACTACAGAATACAATGGGGTTAGGAATATAGAGCACCTCGCTCCCTCTTATCTGACCCTCCTCACCATACCCTTTGAGAAACGATTGACAACCTATGATGCTAACGCTTGCAACGTAGATCCCTTTACCCTGTATATTATCCCCATGTATTGTAGGGGCCGTGTTGTCATGCCATTCAAGATGTCCACATGAACAGCTACAATAAAAATATGGCTAAAATACAAATAATCACAGGGATCAGTTTTGATACTTGTGACGATTTTTAGTGATATGCAGTCAGCATATTTGACTTCTTGTAATATTGTGAATAATCTTTTTCCACGACCCTTGTTACGTTGCGTTGGATCGTTCGTCTTTTGATTAAAATGCACAACGCATGGATGTTCGCATTATATCATTATTACGTACAAAAGATTTATGCTTCATAGTTTTTCACATGGAGCGTATAGCAACATACCAAGGGATACAGTGTCTGCCATCAATCAAGGTTTCTGTATATTCGCATCGATTTATTTCTCAGTTTGGGAATAAGGAACAAAATTACATTGGACGTCCATATAACCCAAGAACTCGAGCTGCGGTTATGCAACCATTTATCCGATTACTCAAGGAAACACCTCTTCCCAGGATAGTTCGTTCCGACTGTCGGGAAATTGGCACACAGTAAAATGACATTATAACCGGCAAATTGGGAGCAATACCTCTTTATCGAAAATGCCTGACACAACATATAGTATTAACAGATTTACATTCGTTACATACATTGTGTGAAAGGATATCAAAATTAAAATATAGTGTCTTCTTCTCGTGATGCGCAGAAGATATGGTGTTCATGGCGGTCGCATATACGGCCTACACGTGAACACGTACACACGGGAGCTCATCCTTAATTCACGAATGAAAATGATTGATCGCGAATCATTTAGGAGAACAAGAGTGAAACAATAATGAAGATGTCTTCTGACCATTCTCCCCCGATTTGTTATTTGAGTCGTCCTAAAATGTGAGGGAATCACGGGACGGATAGATGGTTGTGGTGCTTGTGGATACGCTTCGATACAATACATATAGACCCTATTGTATAATTCGAAGCACACAAGCATCCATATGGAGAAGTAAAACGTCATTAATATACTGGTATAGTCTACTTGTCTATAACCATCACCCAGGTTCCATCAAGCAGAGAGCAGTAAGAAATTACATCCTATGGTCTCTATATCGAACCTATGCCAATTATGGAAGCTGTTCGACTTCAACTGAAACGTTGACAGACACTTCTGCAGATCTATCGTAAATTATTAGCTAGCCAACATCACACTGTATCATTTGTCTGGGTGACCATGCTTACGAAAGTAGATTTATTGGATCAAAGCTTCTAAACCAGTTTCATCTTCCATGTTTGCGCCGCCACGTCAATCTAGTATTCAAACTTATCTAACGTTGGCAGATCGAGGGAATCGCAGCACAAAATCATGTCGACACGAATTTATCGCTTGTATTCGCAAAATATTTAAACAAATTCTATGGAGCTTCAACTCTGAGGTTGAAGTATTACTATTTGTACAATCTATATAGTTGAAAGATCTGGTGATATATCTTGATGTTTCTATAAACAGTTGATATTTGGAAAAAATCCCCATACCATGTTATCTTCAGTTCTGCACGTTTACGCTCCCTCTCAGTCAGTTGTTAATCGGATTTTCCAAGCTTAAATAATTGTTGAATATGTTTACCACGCAGTTACGCCCACACTTCATAGACCTTCTGTTTTAAAATGTAGTTTATGATACACTTTGACGAAACCAAACTAATGAGGCAAACGGTTGACTTATTACGAGTTCTTCTCTCTCGTGTGACTCCCAAGGAGGCCATAATAAAAGAGTACCTAGCACGACTAATGGAATTGATATGTTTCAGAATGGGAGTGTGTCATATGAGCATGTATACGCAAGTTTACACTATATTCTATTTCTCATGTACACCAGCAGGTCGAGATAGCGGGCCGCGAGGTGATCCTAGCCAAACACTCCTCGATATAACGTGTTCAATTATCTCAATGGTTCATCTTTACGAGGTCTCGTTCAATCGCGCTATATTCGAGAAATTAATCCATTCTTCATAAATATAGATGACGTGACACACATGTATCTTATATAATGTACATAATTTTTATGTTCTGTTATGTGAGTGTTAGAAAACAAACCACGAGGGTAATCGATTTTAATAAATTATAACATCTTTTTCCTGCGGAGCACTGGTAATATGACATCACATTGTATTCTTTATGTTACCGACGAACAAATGGGTATTTTCTCGTGCTGCCACTAGAGAGTGAAACAAGATATTTGTACTCGCTAAGCGTCTTCCAATAATCAATTCTAACGCCATTGTGTCATGAATTCAGTCGCGTACTTTATACAATATTATCCATCATATCACGTGTACGCTTACTGAAGGACATTTGTGTGAAGTGTCAATGCATGCTGTCCATAAATTGTGTTGAAATAATGCAACTATTTGCTCATACCATATGTATGGATTAGAACAAATCGAACGAGAAACAACTTTTCTATTTCCAGGCAAGCGACGTTTTGCTAAAGGCCATATCCATACGTCGTTGGTATAACCCTACGTAGGGAAATGTAGTGAATTACAAGCGTCTAGTCCGTCATTCATAATCCAGCCGTCGTCCATTAGAGAATATCCGCGTCCATAATCCAAAGACCTATTCCATTTCCATATAACAGTATTAGCACCAAATTCAAAAAGACAAAAGTATACATAAACATAGGCTTGTTTCCTGCAAGCATCCGCCAATCAGTTTTGAAGGACACAAAATAAAATGCAGAAGAATTAATATCGACCTATGTAGAGGATAAAACAAGTAAATTACAACACATATAAGGGAAGTGGGAAGAGGTGCCGACATACTGACTGCGTCACATGACTTCACAGAATAGTCCTCTGGTTAACCTATTCTAAAGCACATACCAAGAATCTAACCGTTTTCCTAATATTGCAGATCGTTGAACATCCCATTCTCGCTCCTCCAAAGGTACGCATCCACGATACCTCTGACTGATACATCGCACAATCTTCATTTGATACATCATTCATCAATAAACGTGATCATACACTTCCAATTTTCCTCTCGCTGCAAATTTTGCCACTTCTTCAACTGAACCAATATTCTTGCTTACGTCATGTCCACAAGTTTTTATATAATCTTGATCAATTACCAAACATCTACCAAACCTACTTCATCAGGCAATATGCTATTCATCAATATCAAACAAGAACCCGCAACATCAATCTCTACAGACCATTTCACTATTCCAACTTATCTTATTACACTCTCAAGTGCTCAGGTCCTCGGGAATGGAACAAACTTCCCTCTTACTTAAAAACAATTGATTCCTCGTCACTCTTCAAGTCAAAGGTTAAATCCTATCTTCTTGAAAAATGTAGTCAATTTTGATGATCCTTCGTATTAAGCTGTGTACACATCGCATCGTTTTTTGGCTCAACTCACCTATTACATTCGCTCAACCTAATTAGTTAAATATCTAGGGATAGAACAAGCCCATCTGGGCTTTATTCCCGCCATCCACATTTCTACAACTGTCAATCTCATGTTATCATATACATAATATATATAATTTTTTTTTTCTTTCCCTTATATTATTGACACTGAATATGTATTTCTTTATGGATATTTGGTGAATAAAATCTAATCTAATCTAATCTAATATACGTCACGCCTTTCGAATCCCGTGTTTATCAGTACGACCAATCAAAAGGGCACTGTCCTAATACGCCATCAAATTTCAGATAATTATGGGATAAAACAAAGGCTAACAAAGCGCATGCATGTTCGTACCAAATAAAGAATTTAGATATTATTCACGTGGCACAAACAATCTAAGCGGAAATGCTGATTGCCACCGCGACATTTATGAGACCGAGAGACACAAGTTAACCTTTAAGTTAGTTGAAGGTTTCTAATCAAACCATTAGACACCTCGTCAATCTCTATCGCCTATGTAGTGCAGTGATGACGCGTGACGTTAGCACGTGACCCTCGAGATATTGCAATGGTGACCTTCACCAGATTGACGCCCAGATGATGGAGAACGGTGACGTGACGTTTCGCTTCTCCGGTCAGAGCAAGCGCATTCAAAAATACATACTGGTACTGTCGTTACGATGATGTCAGAGGATTCAACATGAAGTTTTCTATCGGTATATATAAATCCCTAAACACACTAAGTAACTAACTGCAATATGATCGTGAATCGACCTACCAATCCAACTGTATCACCCTTCGCTCATTCAGTCTCATTATTCAGTTAAACTTGCAATATCAGCATAAACAGTATTTACGCTCACTGAATAACTGGCCTGTGATTTACTTGTGCAACAGTTGCTTGATCTTTGAATACTGGGACAATGTCAGTATATAACGATCGACACAACCAGAAAAAGGGTTATCACCAAGAAAGAGAGTTGCGAACCTAGGCCACAATACCTATTGTTTGTGTGGCCAATACCATTATTGGGTGATAAGCCAGATATCACACCTTACATGTATCAGTCAAAATATAGAGTTGGTCGATCTTTCACTATCATCAGATGAGTAACATATTTGTATTGATCTGTCATCACAGCTTTCGAGCTAGTGTGTCTATTTCCGCATAAGCCGGTGCTGATGGCGGTGTGGTTACTTCACTTTTTCACCTGAACATCGGCAAATAAATACCCGGGCTACGTCCTAGAATCCTCCATATTCTAGTCTAAATGAGAGGTCCCGAGAGAGGCTTTCCTGCGGAGTCATATGGTTGGCTTTTACTCGCCAGACGTCATTTTCTCCACTTCTTAGAAGTCTCACAAATTTCATATAAGTTTAAATTGTGCAGGATTTTATATTCTTGGAAGTCCTCGGGTCTTTACCCAGTCTTATAGACAGACTATGTTGTTCTCCTTTATGTCCCGATATTTACATGTCAGACTGAGCATACTAGGTCAACCAATTTAGTGATTTCAGTAGACGTATCTAGTGAACCAGATCAATACAATTATTCACGGACTGCGGAGTATGGGTCGGGTGGGATCTCTATGTAAAACTACAGAATGCGATGGTGGTAGGAATATAGAGCACATCACTCCCTCTTACCTGACCCTCACCTCACCATACCCTTGAGAAACGATTGTCAGCGTATGATGCTAACGCATGCAACGTAGATCCCTTTACCCTGTGGATTATCTCCATGTATGGAAGGGCCCGTGTTGTCATACCATTCAAGGTGTCCACATGAACCACTACAATAAAAGTATGGCTGAAATACAATTCATCACAGGGATCAGTTTTGATACTTGTGACGATTTTTAGTGCTATGCAGTCAGTATATTTGCTTAAAGGATTCTTGTAATATTGTCAATAATTCGGCATCTTTTCCCACCACCCTTGTTACGTTGCCTTTATTCGTTCGTCTTTCGATTATAATGCACAGCGCATGGATGTTCGCATTATATCATTATCACATACAAAAGATTTATGCTTCATACTTTTTCACATGCAGCGTATAGCAACATACCCAGGAATACATTGCCAGTCATCAATCAAGGCTTCTATGTATTGGCATCGATCTTATTTCTCAGTTTGGGAATAAGGAACAAAATTACATTGGGCGTCCATATAACCCAAGAACTCGAGCTGCTGTTTTATAACCATTTATCCGATTACTCAAGGAAACACCTCTAACCCGGATAGTTCGTTCCGAGTGCCGGAAAATTGGCAGACATTCAAATCACATTATTACTGGCAATTTGGGGGCAATTACTCTTTCGTGAAATTAACGGAAATGGCTGACACAACACATAATAGTAACAGTTTTACATTCGTTTGAGTAAGGCGTATGTGTGTGAAAAGATATCAAAATTAAGCTATGGAGTCTTGCGGCGAAGATATGGCCCGATATACGGCATACACGTGAACACATACACATGGGAGTTTATCCTGAATTCACGAATGAAAACGATTGATCACGAATCAGTTAGGAGAACAATAGTGAAAACAATAATGAAGATGTCTTCTGACCCTCCTCTCACGATTTGTTTTTCAAGTCGTCTTAGGCGTGAGGGATTCAAGAGACGGGCAGATGATGATGATGTGTGTGAGCCACTACAACATTTTTAGTCCCTATTATATTATTTGAGGCTCAAGCATTCATATGAAGGAAGTAAGTGAAGCTATCTTACGCAAAACAATATTTCCATTAATATATCATCTTGCAGATTTTGTATATTCTACTTGCCAATCGCCATCGTCTAGGTTCCACCAACCAGAGAGCAGTAACAAATTACATGTTATGGTCTATATATCGAGCATTTGCTAATTATTGGAACTGTTTGGATTCAACTGAAACGTTGACAGATACTTCTGGAGACCTATCGTAAATTATTAGCTAGCCAACATCACACTGTATCATTTGTCTGGGGCACTATGCTCCCGAAAGTAGATTTATTGGAACAAAGCTTCTAAACCAGTTTCATCTTCCATGATTGCGACGCCATGTCAATCTAGTATTCAAACTTATCTAACGTTGGCAGTCCGAGGGAATCGCAGCACAAAATCATGTCGCCACGAATTTATCGCTTGTATTCGCAAAATATTTAAACAAGTTCTATGGAGCTTCAACTCTGAGGTTGAAGATTACTGTTTGTACAATTGATCTATATAATTGAAAGGTCTAGTGATATATCTTGATATTTCTATAAACAGATGATATTTGGGAAAAAAATCCCCTGGCCATGTTATCTTCAGTTCTGCACGTTTAAGCTTCCTCTCAGTCAGTTGTTAATCGGATTTTCCAGGCTAACTTGAATAATTGTTGAATATGTTTTTGTGAACAGAACTTACCACGCAGTTACGCCCACACTTCATAGGCCTTCTGGTTTAAGATCTAGTTTAGGATACACTTTGTCTAAACCAACCTAATGAGGCAAACGGTTGACTCATTATGCGTTCTTCTCTCTGGTGCGAGTCCCCAAGGAAGCCATAATATAAGAGTCAATTAATCCTACCTCGAGTACCTAGCACGACTAATAGAATTGATATGTTTCAGAATGGGAGTGTGTCATATGAGCATGAATACGCAAGTTTACACTATATTCTATTTCTCATGTACACCAGCAGGTCGAGATAGCGCGCCGCGCGGAAATCCTAGCCAAACACTCCTCGATATAACGTATTCAATCATCTCTATGGTTCATCTTTACGAGGTCTCGTTCAGTCCCGCTATATTCGAGAAATTGATCCACTCTTCGTGAAATTAGATGGCGTGATATATCTGATATAATGTACATAATTTTTATGTTCTGTTATGTGAGTGTTAGAAAATAAACCACGAGGGTAATCGATTGTAATTAATTATAAGATCTATTCCCTGTGGAGTATTGGTAATATGACATCACACTGTATTCTTTATGTTACCGACGAACAAATGGGTATTTTCTCGTGCTGCCACTAGAGAGTGAAAAAAGGTATTTGTACTAGCTAAGCTTCCTCCAACAATCAATTCTAACGTCCTTGTGTCATGAATTCAGTCGCGTACTTCATACAATATTATCCATCATATCACGTGTACCCTTACTGAAAGACATTTGTGTGAAGTGTCAATGCATGCTGTCCAGAAATTATGTCGAAATAGTGAAACCATTTGCTCATACCATATGTATGGATCAGAACAATTTCTGATAGACTCTATTTTCTATTTTGCTGAAGGCCGTATCCATACGTCGTTGGCATAACCCTACATATGGAAATGTAATGAAGGGCAATACACTTTCAGCATCCTCCAAATGTTAATTTTTCAGTGTTTTAAAAAGGGCACAAAATAAGATGCAGAAGAATTAATATCGACCGATGATGGACACAACAAGTAAACACTGTTTTCTTATACTGCAGATCGTTGAAGATCCCCATTCTCGCACCTCCGGAGGCAGGCATCCGCGATACCTCTGAATAATATAACGCACAGTCTTCATTTGATACATCATCATGAATATACGTCACGCCTTTTGAACCCCGTGGTCATCAGTAGGACCAATCAGAAGCTCACTATCTTACAACTCCATCAAATTTACGATGCTATTATGGAATAAAACGCAGTCGGACAGAGCGCATGCATGTTCGTACCATATAAGAAGTTAGGCACGTGCCACAGATAATCTAAACGAAAAATGGTGATTGGCCACCGCGACATTGATGGGACGAAGAGACACAAGCCTCATTAAATAACGGCTAGACCCAGAGAGAATACGCAGAGGAAAGCCGTTGTGCTCGTAACGATGAACGATCCAGGCACATTTTGGACACAGACCATCTTCCTGTATGAATATTGAGGCTGTTAGGATATGCCACCTAAGGCATGTTGTGTTCTCGCATATACGGTGGTCCGTGATGGCTTTACAAAACCACAAATCAACTGCCCCACATCTGATGCCTAAATCGTTACTAGGTAGCCAACTCTGATATCGGAGTTCATTATTAGAAGACCTAGCTAGTCACATGACATGTTTGTTTGAACATAATTCAGTATAGAATATGTAATGGGATCGCGGTACAATTTCTTACAACTTAAGTCACCGCTCTCCATACGAATGAGAAGGAGAATGGGACCTCACTATACCCTTGAAAAACCGATTCTCAGCGTATGGTGCTAACGCATGAAACGTAGATCCCTTTACCCCGTGGATTATCCAGATGTATGATAGGGACCGTGTGGTCAAGCCATTCAAGATGTCCACATGAACAGCTACAATAAAAGTATGGCAGAAATACAAATAATCACAGGGATCAGTTTTGATTTTTAGTGATATGCAGTCAGCATATTTGCTTATGGGGTCATATGACTTCTTGTAATATTGTGAATAATATTGTGAATTGTTACGTTGCGTTGGATCGTTCGTCTTTTGATTATAATGCACAACGCATGGATGTTCGCATTACATCATTATTACGTACAAAAGATTTATGATTCGTAGTTTTTCACATGGAGCGTATAGCAACATATCAAGGGATATGGTGTCTGCCATCAATCAAGGTTTCTGTATATTCGCATCGATTTATTTCTCAGTTTGGAAATAAGAAACAAAATTACATTGAGCGTCCATATAACCCAAGAACTCGAGCTGCGGTTATACAGCCATTATCCGTTTACGCAAGGAAACACCTCTAACCCGGATAGTTCCTCCTGACTGTCGGAAAATTGGCAGACATTCAAATCACATTATTACTGGCAATTTGTGGGCAATTCCTCTTTCGTGCACTTTTCGGAAATCGCTGACACAACACATATTAGTAACAGTTTTACATTCGTTTGAGTAAGGCGTATGTGTGAAAAGATATCAAAAGTAAAGTATGGAGTCTTGCGGCGAAGATATGGCCCGATATACGGCATACACGTGAACACATACCCATGGGAGTTTATCCTGAATTCACGAATGAAAACGACTGATCACGAATCAGTTAGAACAATAGTGAAAACAATAATGAAGATGTCTTCTGACCCTCCTCTCGCGATTTGTTTTTCAAGTCGTCTTAGGCGTGAGGGAATCAAGAGACGGGCAGATGATGATGTGTGTGAGCCACTACAACATTTTTAGTCCCTATTATATTATTTGAGGCTCAAGCATTCATATGAAGGAAGTAAGTGAAGCTATCTTACGCAAAACAATATTTCCATTAATATATCATCTTGCAGATTTTGCATATTCTACTCGCCAATAGCCATCGTCTAGATTCCACCAACCAGAGAGCAGTAAGAAATTACATGTTATGGTCTATATATCGAGCATTTGCTGATTATTGGAGCTGTTTGGATTCAACTGAAACGTTGACAGACACTTCTGGAAACCTATCGTAAATTATTAGCTAGTCAACATCACACTGTATCATTTGTCTGGGTGACCATGCTCTCGAAAGTAGATTTATTGGATCAAAGCTTCTAAACCGGTTTCATCTTCCATGTTTGCGACGCCATGTCAATCTAGTATTCAAACTTATCTAACTTTGACAGTTCGAGGGAATCGCAGCACAAAATCATGTCGCCACGAATTTATCGCTTGTATTTGCAAAATATTTAAAGAATTCTATGGAGCTTCAACTCTGAGGTTGAAGTATTACTATTTGTACAATTGATCTATATAATTGAAAGGTCTGGTGATATATCCCGATGTTTCTATAAAGAGTTGATATTTGGGAAAAAAAAAGTTCTGCACGTTTAAGCTTGCCCTTAGTCAGTTGTTAATCGGATTTTCCAAGCTAACTTGAATAATTGTTGAATATGTTGTTGTGAACAGAATTTACCACGCAGTTACGCCCACACTTCATAGGCCTTCTGTTTTAAGATCTAGTTTATGATACACTTTGACTAAACCAAACTAATGAGGCAAACGGTTGACTTATTACGAATTTTTCTCTCAGGTGCGACTCCCCAAGGAAGCCATAATATAAGAGTCAATTAATCCTACCTCGATTACCTAGCAGGACTAATGGAATTGATATGTTTCAGAATGGGGGTGTGTCATATGAGCATGTATACGCAAGTTTACACTATATTCTATTTCTCATGTACATCAGC
The DNA here is from genome assembly GCA_036873755.1 of Hanleya hanleyi. Taxonomy (NCBI): domain Eukaryota; kingdom Metazoa; phylum Mollusca; class Polyplacophora; order Lepidopleurida; family Hanleyidae; genus Hanleya; species Hanleya hanleyi. Next base: position 20,536 of record JAVTVY010023274.1, on the reverse strand, counting down.
AGGTCGACACAGCGGACCACGAGGAGATCCTCGCCAAACACTCCTCGATATAACGTGTTCAATTATCTCAATGGATCATCTTTACGAGGTCTCGTTCAATCGCGCTATATTCGAGAAATTAATCCATTCTTCATAAATATAGATGACGTGACATACATGTATCTGATATAATGTACATAATTTTTATGTTCTGCTATGTGAGTATTAGAAAACTAACCAAGAGAGTGATCGATTGTAATTAATTATAAGATCTATTCCCTGCGGAGCACTGGTAATATGACATCACACTGTATTCTTTATGTTACAGACGAACAAATGCGTATTTTCTCGTGCGGCCACTGGAGAGTGAAATAAGATATTTGTACTCGCTAAGCGTCCTTCAATAATCAATTCTAACGCCATTGTGTCATGAATTCAGTCGCGTACTTTATACAATATTATCCATCACATCACGTGTACGCTTACTGAAAGACAATTGTGTGAAGTATCAATGCATGCTGTCCAGAAATTATGTCGAAATAATGAAACCATTTGCGCATACTATATGTATGGATCAGAACAAGTCTATCGAAACGGAAACAGATTTTCTATTTTCTATTTTGCCGAAGGCCCTTTCCATTGGCATAACCCTACACACGGGAATGTAATGAAGGGCAATACACTTTCAGCATCCTCCAAATGTTAATTTCTCAGTTTTTTTAAAAGGGCACGAAATAATATGCAGAAGAATTAATATCGACCTATGCAAATGACGCAAATGACACAAGTAAACACTGTTTTCCTTATACTGCAGATCGTTGAAAACCCCCATTCTCGCACCTCCAGAGGCAGGCATCTACGATACCTCTGGGTAATACACCGCACAGTCTTCATTTAATACATCATCATGAATATACGTCACGCCTTTCGAACTCCATGGTCATCAGTACGACCAAACAGAATGTCACTATAATACACCATCACTCTCAAATTTACGATGCTATTATGGGATAAAACGCAGTCGAACAGAGCGCATGCATGTTCGTACCAAATAAAGAATTTAGTCACGTGCCACAAATAATCTAAACGAAAAATGGTGATTGGCCACCGCGACATTGATGGGACCGAGAAACACAAGCCTCGTTATATGTAACGGCTAGAGCCGGAGAGAATACGCAGAGGAAAGCCGTTGTGCACGAGCACGATGAACTGCTCTTGCGTCATTTAATTGCTGTTCGCATACCAAACAATCATACATAGAAAGACGGCTGTCTAGTTGTTATAAACTGTAGTACAAACTGGCACACCTGATCATATCCACGGCGTAGTGCAATGGAATCGGACATGCGTGAATAAAGATATACCATTTATCAACGACCATGGTTGAAAGTCCAAACTCGATCAATAACCTTGGCTTGAGCATTCGAGAAGGTGTCCAAAAGAGTCAATTAGTTCACGTAAAAGATGTGAATTATGCTAGCAGAACAAAGCATTAAGACAAGCCGCCGACACACTTATCCAGTAGATGTGGATTTGCACAATAATTATTCTGGTTTGAAGTCTAAAACTGATTAATAAACGTATCAATTTTGGGTCAACCACTTCACCGTAAATTGGCAATACACAAATCTGTAAGCGTTTCTCAATCACATACATGTAGAGTAGGATTCACAGATATATGTTCGTTGCCAATGAAACATTGCATTGAAATGGAATACTGATATATTATTTTCTTTGTGTGATTAGCATATTAGTTTTACACAACAGGTCTAGAATTACCAAATGGGCTCAAGGTTATCCTTTTGAAATATTGAATGAGCATCGAGTTATCTTAAGTTGAACAAATAAAGGGGTGTGACATCCAATTTTCTTCAACTATGATACAAATAACAGAATTATGTCTCCCACACACAATGGAGTGTCAAAAGGAATAATGATCGTTGAAGGTGCGTTTGTTTAATTCTCCGTATACAAGAACTTCACGCTACCTTTAATAGCCTGAAGACATTTCACGGTTACTAAATGCTTCTAAAGCGAAACGTATAAACTGGCATTCGACGATGTAGTTGTAAATCAAAGAAATTAAATCATGCGAACATAGCAATCTGAAAATTTTTAATGCAAAAAAAATACGGTCGAAAATCGATAAAATATAATCTAGCTCGACAGTTTATCCCAGTTAAGGCATCTAATATATGGATTATTCCACATAGCCTTACTTTTTATCGCGTAATGATAGATTTCGAAGTTTAGACACAATTACAGTCATCATTTAACTGCAGTTCACTGAAATTTCACTTTTCGGGCGAGGATTTTCTGTCCCGCTGTTGGGAAAGTATATCCAGGCACATTTTGGACCCAGACCATCTTTCTGTAACGATATTGAGGCTGTTATGATATCTGCTGTGTTCTCGCATATACGGTGGTCCGTGATGGCTTTACAAAACCACAGATCGACTGCCCCACATCTGATGCCTAAATCGTTACTAGGTAGCCAACTCTGATATCTGAGTTCAGTATTGGAAGACCTAGTTAGTCACATGACATGTTTGTTTGAACATAATTTGGTATATAATATGTAATGGAATCGCAGTACAATTTCTTACAACTTAAGTCACCGCTCTCCCTCCGAATGAAATGGAGAATGAGAGCTGTGATTTACAAATGAACTTTATTAGAAGTTAGAAACACTGTTATGAGATGAATACAGAACATTATTTAGCATAGCAAAACAAAGCACTAGATACATTCTGACACATTTCGAATGTGTAGGAAATAAAAATAATAAAAACACAAGATGCCTCGTCCACTGAAGAAATGAATACACGAATGTATGGTTGCTCGCTCTAGTGCCTCGTATCATAGGTATATGCGGTGAAAATGTATACGTTACTGGCTTTCGTATGATAAGGTGTAGTTATTTCCACTGCTGAACGATTCTTCTCACTTGTAAATACTGAAACAAGAACTCCACACAATCAACGTATATTTGTTTCGGGTAATAGCTATAGGTCACTGTTTGCATTTTCAGTATTCATTTAGAGAAATTTAATATAAAAGAAATCCCATAATCCACCTGATTTGGGCGCAAGGCAATTTGATGAGTAAACCCATAAAATCATCACATCCGACATCCAGTAGCCAGCTGCTGTCTGTAAATAATTCCCTCGTTAATAATCGAAAGACATTATTTGTATGACGCTTTAGCATCAAACACCCAAAACAGACCTAAAATATAAGTATAAACAGATATAGAGTTTCTGCAAGGGAGAGGCAAACGACAGTCGTCAATGACGCCAGCAGGATCCCGTGATGTTCAAACCATCAAACCCGTATCAGTCATGCTCCACAAACATGACCTGACCATTACACGAACCTGCCTTGAAATATAACTTTTGCCTGATAGCATAGAAAAATATCCTTTATTGCTTCAGTTACAGATGTATTCTCTGAGGGACGGACTGAAAGGGAATCATGGAAGTCCATGATCCATGATCTAGCCACAATCAAGTCGGCAGTCAGATTAATTAGGAATAATCGTTCATTTATCATCAGCAGCTCATCGGGATGGTGGAGCGTTCGGGTAGCTTCAATTTCCAATTTTATTTTAGTCTGGCAAATGGTATTACGCATGCAATATGTGCTCTTTAACATGCTGATAGATGTTTTTCAACATAAATAGCAAAGTAAACATTTTTGCATAGTCGGCGTCCAACCTCAAAGATGTTTGTTCCGAATAAGAGATTGCATTCTAATGCTAATCCCTGGGTGGGACGTTTCTTCTATCTAACGTTCATCGTCTATCAGCTTCATCAGATGGCCTAATACACTATACACCATCGTTTTCAAATCTGGTGAGAGCCGTGTGGTCATACCAATCAAAAGTTCAGCATGAACAGCTACAGGAAATAATTTTGGTTCTTTTGGTGGTTTTAGAAATATGATGTCAGTATATTTGCTTGTAGGGGCATATGGGTTCTTTCCATGCACCACAATCTTCGTTATGGTACGCCTAATTGTCTTGTACACGAAAGGCTACCTGTGAGCATATGTATCTGTTCTGGTTGAACCAGCTGGGTTCAGTCATTCAGTCAGTCACGCATATAAGGTGATGCTGGGTCGACATCGGGCCTTACAGATTAGTATTTTGTGTTAAAAGCCGTCATTTTCATCTGACGAGGATACAGCTCACCAATCCCCAGTATACGAGTTGTCACAGCGAAACAGCTCACCAATTACCAATATACGAGTTGTCAGAGCATTTCGATCATTGCTCTCAAGATTTGTATCTAATATCGCTTATGCCGGTACTAGGGGCCGTGGGGTCATATCATCCAAGTTGCCACATGAACAGGTACAATAAAAGCGTACCTGAGATACAACACATATCGCGAATCGTTAGATTCTTGGTATGTGCTTTAGAATAGGTTAACCGGAAGACTATACTGTGAGGTCATGTGGCTCTGTCAGTATGTCGGCACCTCTTCCCACTCCCCTTATATGTGTTGTAATCTAGAAGAAAAGTGTTTTAGGCAAATAAGATAAATAAGAATATATATGATCTGGGCGGCGAAAATATATAAAAAAGATAAACACCAGTAGCAGTGTGGTGTGAATGAAATTTTATTCACCAACTAGCATAGAGAACACAGATATAAAAGAAGCGAAGATTACATTGGCGGGAATAAAACCCGGCTGGGCTTGTTCTATCCCAAAGATTGTATAACATTTAGCAGTTGAGAGAATGCAGGTGAATTACGGTACACTGATAATTATCAGTGTATCCGTGTAAATTATCAAGGCAACGAGGAAGATATACAAGCTAATTAGGCATCGAGTAGAAAATATCTGGTAAATTGAAGAAAATGAATAATGCCGTTTAGTTATTTGTATCGAAGTAAAGCAGCATTGCACATGTCCATTACTCACCCAAAAGTATACTGGATTGCGGTCATGTCCTCTTGGGTGATTATGCAGGGTGTTTGATGATCCAGTGTCCATAGAGATGAAATTTTCTACATCTTATCAATTGAATTGCAAAAAATGAACTCACCAACTAACATGAGCTATACATTTTTTCTGAAAACTATTCATGCAGGGAAAGAGAATTTAGTGACATTTTCGTTCTTCTGGTGACCACAACTAAATCATTTTAACGAAAATAGAGCGGTTTGAGGAAATCTAGCGTTCAAATGTCCTCGTTAATAACTTCTAATGTATTGGTCAAATTGCTTGATCTGTTAGACTCATATCATTTCAATAAAAATTAAGCTGTCTTAAATTGTTTTATTTCGAACTGGATAGGATTTTGAAACAGTTAAAATTTGAATAACTCGAAAATTAAAAAAAATGAGTGTGTCCCTCCTCAACCGAATAACGGATATAGTAAAAAAATGAGTGAATTGTTTGCTCAGTTGATCACCATCTGATGGTGGCTGGATAATCTACAGTGTCCACAGACTAATCCATTATTAAGTGAGTATCATCAGACGTCTTTTCTGGTAGTTCAATTTCAGAGGCTGATAAAATTTTCATGATTTTCGTTAACCAACCCATGGACTGAATAATGTATTTGTTTCATTTTTTAGAAAAGAGAAATCGATGGTTTGAAGCCTGTCAGGGACCCTGGCACATTAAGCCTCATATGTGATAGATTGCAGTTTTATTAAGGCCTATTGTACCCCCAAACTTCCCGCATCTCTGGTGAATAGAATGTTACACATATTTCGGATGAATGTCTTTTATAGTTGAGTATATATTTAGATTCTAGTAAATAGATATAAACGGTAAACTATAATACCATGTACTAATTATATGATGCCATTGGTTTGAATAATCCATAGCTCAAATAAATTGTGACAAAACTAAGTTCTCCGAATATAGACTGATGTATGATAATACTGCAAGGATTGATCAATGGATAGTACCCGTTTATCACATCCTCTGGAAACTATGGTTGGAAATGGAAATAATGCCCGAGCGTCGATAGAAGATCAACAAAATCTGCATATTCTACACAAAGTTTATTGAAATGCTATGAAGTTACGAATATCAGTGGCGTTACCAAACGAAAATGCGTTTGAATGCATTAAAATTTGAATGTTTCAATAATGAAAATAATAACAATGCTCTAACCGTGTTACTTTTTTGCTAATGGCTAATCATTCCTGGCTATTATTCTAACGAGCTTTCATTGAACCCACCCACTGCCCTCAGGGGATCTGAACCGACCCTCATACGCCACGGATTAAGAAGTGAAACCCACATGAGCCGACCCTTAAGAAGTGAAACCCACATGAGCCGACCCTCATACGCCACGGATTTCACCCCATGGCTCATTCACCCCCATGGGTTAGTTTATAGGGATAGAGAGATCGTGTGCCCTTTCTATACTACTCATCGCGCACTACTCATCGCGCATGCGCAGTCGACCCATTCTACTGTAGGGTGCAAGCCTGGCCCATGGAATCTCAGGTAGCGAAAACCCCAGGTCTCTCGCCCACCCTATCCCGCGCCACACCTATAGGGATAGGGAGATCGCGTGCCCTTTCTATACTACTACTCATCGCGCATGCGCAGTCGACCCATTCTACTGTAGGGGGAAAGCCTGGCCCATGGAATCTCAGGTAGCGAAAACCCCAGGTCTCTCGCTCCAGCCTATTTGGCCACACCTATGCGACCCGCTGTGCAGTGAGTAAAGTGGAGGAGGAGGAGTCGCTGTGCAATGAGTAAAGTGGAGGTGGAGGAGGAGGAGGAGTAGGACACGCCACGGATTATACTAGGGAGATGTCCTTTTCTATAAAGCTGTTTATGAAATGTTTTCAGAGATGACCTCTCTGTCTTAAATTTCACTCAACTGAATGATGCATAATGATAAGTTTTCCATGCTTGGACTTCTCCTGGAATTTGGTTAATAAACGTAATTAAAGAAAATGAGACTTAATCATTTATTAAAGTTCAATATTTATTCTGGTAGTTGCCATCTTTTTTTAGAATAAGGACAGTAGACATAGAAAGCTTAGAATAAATGTTAAGGATGAAGAAGAGCATAAAATCGAGTGATAGTCTTATTCAAATCCTCAACGCTTTTGTCTGATTGGAAATGCGGCCCAACACTTCAAAGTAAATTTAAACAAAGGGAGATAGCTTCTAGATTTAACCTCGGTTCTTTGCTACTTTTCCCCAGTAACTCCTTGAATCAGGCTGACTTATTTGTTACTGTTTTTAGTAACTCCTTGAATCAGGTTGACTTCTTTGTTGCTGTTTTAGTATCTGGTAATTTCTAGAAGATGTATTTTCTGATAAGCAATTTGGACATATCCTATAAATCCAGACAACATTTACCGACTTAATCCATATATCGTTAATACATTTATAGCATCTCTCTCGAACTGATGTGCATAACACTAAAAGTCCACCAAAATGTGGAGCAGTGCCAGTAAGGAACACAGCCATAGATCAGAGAATCAAATGCGCTGGTCCGGCTGTCTTGTGTATGATTCTATTGTGCCAGGGACTGATCTACAATACAACATAATCTGTAAGGATACTAGTATATATTTTAATGTCGAAGATCAATATCACGGTGAAAATATTTATTTCATCTCAATTTAGTTATTCCCAGAACGCTGGATTATAAGGCTTATAAGTCTCAAGATGTCGACACGTCATACATGTACTGTGAAACTACGAGAGGAAGATAGTGGAAGTATTCACTTCATGACGGTGACTCTACTAAGTCGAGTATACGGAATGTACTAACGTGACCATAGCGACATCTTTGAAAGTTAGTTGGCATGCCTTCCGAATCTTCGAGGCGACTTGGAGATGTATTACATTAAAAGGGTTTTGCCAGCATTTCACGATCAGGACATGCATTTGTGTTCGCTGGTCAAGGTGATATCTTTAAGGGGTTTCGTTACCTTTCATATATCAAAAACGTTGATGGCAAAACCCGATAAATAACAGTATTATCTTGAAGTATTTTGACCATGTTGTTTTTATATGAATTATTTTCATATAAACGAGAGAATCTTAACAATAACAAAGATTTCAATGAGATTTTAGGTTTCAGTCAAAAATGTACACTCAACACGGTTGACATTAAATTTCTTTTGTTATGTTGTTACCTCTTATATTACTGCTTCAAATTAGCCATAACAAATTTGTCCTTCAACATGCCGATTTCTGGAAATAGAGATAATTAACAAAATAACATGTTAAAAGATAGGAGAAAATCTCAACTCCAAAGTGTATGAAGGCTGAAAATGAATTTGAGTTTTGCCGTCAGATGTGTTAAATTTTAGCTGTTGATGAGAGTTTTGAGGGCTATATTTAGTTCATTATTCTTTCTCAATTCATATGAATGTTCATTTGTCTATAAATAGCTAGGTCGGGTATATCTAGAGTGTGACTTCGAGAGAGAGAGATAGTGCAAATGTTGCCTGACCAGTTCTCTATAAACAGCAGTATCAGATGTCGGACCTGAAGCCTATATTGGCGTTCAAACAAGCGACAATGACGAACTTAGTTCGGACTAAGAGTTCAGTTCAGACTAGCAGTTTGGAGAGAATATTAAAAAATCGGTGCTTCACTTCATTCTCACTGCGCAATTCTGTTCGTGTCAAAATGTGGCATTCTATTGTTTGATTAGGTTTTGTTTTGAAGTTATGATACAATTTGTCACTTATCAGTCATCATATCGTATTATCACACGAGGCACTGAAGTTAATGATTGAATTCATATGTTCCGAAATATCAAAGTGTCATCTACATTGTTTATCCATAAACGTGTCCGTGATGTTTCCATTACACTCCAGTATACGTCGAGTGAGTAGGTGTGAATTAAAAGACACCTAATATTATGCTTTCCATTACTAAACTGGTTTTATCTCGCTCGCTGTTGTGGAAACTCAATAATAAACAGCAATGAAGTGTTCGGTCTGACTTAATGATCATAGACAAACGTGACAAGACTGTAATTATACGTATATGCCCCCATCTTTGTGTTACAGATTTGATAATGCGAGTAAGTGTAATTAATCATGGGGTATTAATCATCGAATTTATTCCGTGCAGTGTATTAGTAATGTGGCATCGCCACAGAAATTGTAGTTTGTGCTATCGACAAACAAATAAATATTTTTTTGTACATAGTGAAGGTGAAAAGCGTTAGGCTACTTTCACACGCTAAGCAACACGTGGGGAAGTGATCAAACGCCATGTTGTGGTGTACAATTTTATTGAAAATGAGAAAAAATACAGCTTACACCATCCTAGGAGTTTCTTTATGTCGTTTCTTCCTGGTGTAATATGCTTCGTGCCTATGCCGGTATAATACAGCCAATACCCAAACAACTGGAAAAGTTAACCAAATGAGATTACTGAGAGTTATGAAATAAGTTATGAGGTTTCCGGTTTAATTTATGGAACTCTCTGCCAGGAGATTTTGACAATGGTAAATTAAACTTTTTTAAACGAAATGTGAATGAATACCTGTTAAACATGGAACAGTTACAAATAACTGTGTTTTTATGGAGTAGAGGAAGTTCATTTCTAGAGGTTGATTTTTTTTTCAATTTCAGTGTTTTTTCATTGGGTAGAGAGAAGATAAATGAAAGAAACATCGTGGGTCGTTATAAAAATATGGCAGTCATATATCATATCAGGTATCATTGAATAGTTAGCGAGATTAAACTTTGTTCTACCTTGAAGCAAAATAATTAGATATCTACTCTTAGAGTTGAACACAAACAATTTTAAATGCATGTTCTCCAATGTCTGCATTTTGATTAACTTTATCTGACCTGAAGAGGGCCATTATGCCCCTCTACAAACCTTTCGTGCAGCTCCGAAAGGAAGGGAGTAAAGGGGCTGAAACTTTCCGACTTTTTCGCAAGTCATATTGGGGTTATTTTAAGACTATATACATATAATCCTAGGTCTAAATGATCATGGGCAAATTCAAATTGGTGACCACGAGGTGTGTTTTCGGTCTTTTCTGTCCAGTTTTTGCAGAGGATATGAAAGTAATCTATTTCGCAAAAAAACGAATTATTTTCTATCTTATTTGTTGAGAGAAAATATCGAAATATAAAAAAATTCGAAAAATCTGTCAAAAAACAGGCGAAAAATGGCTTTTGGCACTGTGGTGTCACCTTAAAGTGACCAGGGCGGCCATTTTGGATATTTTTATATTTTTTCTTGTATAAATTGTTATAATATATACGGCGTGTCTTACTTTTCCAAAGAACAGCCCATCCTGGTAATTATATTATTACCCATCTAGCAATGAGATACTGGATATACTAATGAGATATAAATGACGTCTTCGCTATATCGTCACAGATCAAAAACACCATAGTCGATAACAAATAGAAAATGGGTGAATACCAGAAGTAATTCATCTTGTGGGGTGAGAACATTGGCAACTTCACAGGTAGATTTGTTACTCGAGAAAATAGCAATTCATTCGCCCCAACATACCATTTATGATATTCAAGCAAGAAACAGTAAATATTCTTCATGAATTGTGCACAAAAAATGTACTTTTGTGGCATTTGGAACATGGAAGTATTAACCAAGTGCTTGTTATATATATATATATATATTGGCATCGATTTTCGCCCCAATTAAAAGGAAAGGAGGCTGTACATTGGGCGTCCATACAACGCAAGTTCTTTGATATCATCGACGAATTTATCTTTTTACTGCAGGGAACATATTCAAACTGAACTTTTTTTCTGTTTCTACGAAGCCGAACTTTCTGATATCAACGCAAATTTGGATCAATCAAATGATATCACATACAATGTTAATACATCCTTTTTTGGCATATCTACTTATATTCAAGCAATCTAACTATCTCATGATCATGATACAAATACATTTGCCTCAATCTGTGACATGTTAGGACGTAACATTAGAATAGTTTTACAAGCAAAACAACTAAAACATGACAGCGGCCAAACTACCAATTTTACCGAGACAGCAACTCTCAACACAACTTCTGCTAAAGTATTAAGGGGTTCTTTGTGATTGAATGCGCAATTTACGATTTAAAGCGAAATAGAGAAGCGTTGATCCATCGAAATCAAAGAGTGAACAGTAGTGGGAAGTTCCCGACCGAAAGATAGCAGCTCCTCTATTTAGAATTCATGGGTTCTCAGCAAAACACATTTCACTGTGGTATAATCTAACCTGCCAATGAATAAGGAAATGAACTATCAACAGGTATGCTTAGTTGATTGAAATGGACCTATTTGGCACCTCGGATAGTTGACTGCTGAATGGCATTAATCTGTCCTAAAGAAGATAAAATCTTTCATCTGACTCTAGTACCCACCACAGTTTCCAAAGCTTATCCGTCGTTGTTAGAAAATCGATAACGGGCTAGAACACTGGATACAGTTCATCAATGTGTTATGTAACGTCCATTCTCCATCAAATATTTATATTGGTTTCTTATATATACCTGAATATTTTCTCATCTCTCTACCATAAACATTAAATAGCTGATCATCAATAACCATATCTTCACTACTCAAGGCAGTTACATCGTAACCTCAGTCTAGAATGTGATTGTCAATAACAGTTGTTTAACCTACACCATTGCTGAACTTCTGATCGTTTCGATCAGAAGTGAATGAGATGGAAGTACGCATCAAAATATTAGAATAGCTAAGAATATATCATGCTTAGCCACCGCCTCCCTGCTTATAACAGATGATGTGACTTAGTTGCGCAGTAAGATTGGTATGTGTCGTGTTCCCGCAGATTCAAAGCAAAACATCGTGTGTTGCATCCCGGGAGATACAATTTGTAAAATTAAGGTAAACTCGACTTTATCACACTATAAAATATATAACATCAGGATTGGCAGATTATTGATACCTCTCAACACAAAATACGAAGCCTATCCATTTCGAATAACTCATAGAAAGAGTCTTTAGAAGATACCAATTTGAATACACAATAATTGCAAAAGAGCAGATTATTGTTTTTTAAGCTGATTGAAGTTTTCGAATTGGGGATAGATCGTACCCACGGATAGATTGCGGGTCTCACTTTCACTTCGTGGAACATTTCCGCGAAGGTATACGAGGAAACAAACAAAATGAGATACGATGACAATCACTGGGAAGAAAGAAGGTGGGTGGAAGAAGGTTCGATATCACAGATCATCCGCAACAATCAGGAGGGTGTGATGTTACAGATTATACATTCAGTAGAAGCGGACGGTTCGGCAACACAGGGGGAGGGGACGGTTCGGCAACACAGATCATACTGTCAGGGGGACGGGACGGCTCGCAACACAGATCATACTTTCAGTAGGAGCGGACGGTTCGCAACACAGATCATACTTTCAGGGAGAGGGGACGGTTCGCAACACAGATCATACTTTCAGGAGGAGGGGACGGTTCGCAACACAGATCATACTTTCAGGGAGAGGGGACGGTTCGCAACACATCATACTTTCAGGGGGAGGGGACGGTTCGCAACACAGATCATACTTTAGGAGGAGGGGACGGTTCGCAACACAGATCATACTTTCAGGAGGAGGGGACGGTTCGGCAACGCAGATGATACTTTAAGGAGGAGGGGACGGTTCGCAACACAGATCATACTTTCAGGAGGAGGGGACAGTTCGGCAACGCAGATCATACTTTAAGGAGGAGGGGACGGTTCGCAACACAGATCATACTTTCATGGGGGAGGGGACGGTTCGGCATCGAAGATCATACTTTAAGGAGGAGGGGACGGTTCGGCAACGCAGATCATACTTTAAGGAGGAGGGGACGGTTCGGCAACGCATTATCATACTTTAAGGAGGAGGGGACGGTTCGGCAACGCAGATCATACTTTAAGGAGGAGGGGACGGTTCGCAACACAGATCATACTTTCAGGAGGAGGGGACGGTTCGGCAACGCAGATGATACTTTAAGGAGGAGGGGACGGTTCGCAACACAGATCATACTTTCAGGAGGAGGGGACGGTTCGGCAACGCAGATCATACTTTAAAGAGGAGGGGACGGTTCGCAACACAGATCATACTTTCATGGGGAGGGGACGGTTCGGCAACGAAGATCATACTTAAGGAGGAGGGGACGGTTCGGCAACGCAGATCATACTTTAAGGAGGAGGGGACGGTTCGGCAACGAAGATCATACTTTAAGGAGGAGGGGACGGTTCGGCAACGCAGATCATACTTTAAGGAGGAGGGGACGGTTCGGCAACGCAGATCATACTTTAAGGAGGAGGGACGGTTCGGCATCGAAGATCATACTTTAAGGAGGAGGGGACGGTTCGCAACACAGATCATACTTTCAGGAGGAGGGGACGGTTCGGCAACGCAGATCATACTTTAAGGAGGAGGGGACGGTTCGCAACACAGATCATACTTTCAGGGGGAGGGGACGGTTCGGCAACGAAGATCATACTTAAGGAGGAGGGGACGGTTCGGCAACGCAGATCATACTTTAAGGAGGAGGGGACGGTTCGGCAACGAAGATCATACTTTAAGGAGGAGGGGACGGTTCGGCAACGCAGATCATACTTTAAGGAGGAGGGGACGGTTCGGCAACGCAGATCATACTTTAAGGAGGAGGGACGGTTCGGCATCGAAGATCATACTTTAAGGAGGAGGGGACGGTTCGCAACACAGATCATACTTTCAGGAGGAGGGGACGGTTCGGCAACGCAGATCATACTTTCAGGGGAGGGGACGGTTCGGCAGCGAAGATAATACTTTCAGGGGAGGGGACGGTTCGGCAACGAAGATAATACTTTCAGGGGAGGGGACGTATCGGCATTACAGATCATTCTCATTCTTTATCATCCTGTACTGTTTGTTTTATTCAACGCTGGTCATTCGTGAATTTTGAACTTCCTGATATTCATGAGAAAATATATTTGATATTTCTGTAGGGAAGAATAATATTCAAGATTCATATAGTTGAATATCAATCATGGGGTAGGTATGTTTGATGGCATATTGTTTTCAATCTGTCATTAAATTCCATAAGGGTGGCTATTCCGAGAAAAATCATTGGACACGTACTAGGAGATGGTCTTCGTTGTACGCGAATACTGTATAGTTCACTATTTAGGCCTCAGCATATTAGGATATCTCCATCACGCACATTTATCGCATTTCATCGTCTTATCTACACTCAAGGGAGTATATTCAGACTATGTGTGGACCATCTCAGTCCAAAAGTAAATATGCAAGAAGAACAAATTTCCTTTTCCGTGTCAAAAATAACCAAAACCTTTAGTTTCTCCAATCTAGGTATTATAATAAGTCGGCTTCCTGCTTGTTATATTGCGTCTTACTAGATCTCATCATGAAATCATTCAGTGTGTAAATATTAACTTTTCCCCACTGTTAAACATTTCTCGTCTCCTGAATCGAGAACAGTTTCCCGAGCACGCTTGAATGGGGACAATGAAGCATAATGAACCGAATGCTGGAACATGGCGTTACGTCGTACGGACATTTACGGACTGTTATTAGGGAAACATTTATTATATAAAGCGGGTTTACAGAAACATCTTTGTATAGTGAACAATTCAAGTCGCAAAAAATTCAGACGGAGTGTTCACTACCACTGATATATCAGGCATAGAGAATGGGCCAAGAGAATCATCATATAGCAGAAATTCGAGATCGCATATTATCCTTTTTATGTTTATACACTTCATAATAGGCTTTGAACTATCACATCAGTCACTACACAATACGCTTTGGTAAATTTGAAACATAATCTAGATATACGCTGTTTGAGACAATTATTCTTTAACAGCAACATAAAAACACTGTTGTGTTTTCATGAAGGTGGCTGACCACACTAAAAACTGTTATAATTTCATGAATTGTGATCACCACACAAAAACACCGTTTCGTCATTGTCCTCCACAATTTTTTCTCACAAAAATGATGAATTCGTGAAAACTCCGGGGCGAAAAAAAACGCGATAACAAAGACCGTCGTGTTTAGAGAATTCATAGATAAAAACCTCGATTTAAAACCAAAAGTCAGATAGAGTTCAGAGAATTAATACAATTGAGAATCAGACGATATATTCGCGACGTCGTTTTATATCATTATTTTATATCTTTTAAATCCATCATTTTTGGTTACTGAATTGAATATCATTAGCAATAACCAATCGATATTTCACAATGAATACTATGTGCTTTATCATGTTAATTTTATTATGTTATTTTTTTCAATTTCAATTTTTCTTAGAATGGAATGAAACTGCTTTATAATACTCTTTCTTCTTTGAACTCAGTTTGTGTATTCCATGGCAAAATTGATTTTCCTTCTGACTAAACCGTTTTTTCCCTTGACTTCCTTCGTCGTCTCAGAAGCCCGGCTTTCAGTGATATACCGCATATAAGCCGAAATATAGCTCTACCATATTCGTATTCTTTTGCTTATTCGTATGCTAGTTTCCCCGAGTGGTCATTAAAACCGAAAGGCTTCCTGTTGGTATTCTACTCCAAGAGTTAGTAGAGAGATGTCTGGTTTAACATGAAGAAAGTTTGACCAAAATTATGACTGAATTGTCACATGCTGTTCCTGTCGTTCAAACATATCATATAAACATTATAAATATTCGAGTCGTCTGCAAGAGTTATTCCCTTTGAGCTTAGCCCGTGTCTCATTTAGACACATTGGTCTTTAATGCGATATATACACGTCGTATATAACCTCCCAGAAATTGTATAATAATATATTATCGACTGGCTTTGTGCGAATGTAAGATGAATACTCAATCTCACGTTCATCGTTAGTTGTGCGTCAATGGGGTGCACGACGTCACCATTGCAATAGCGTAAGATACATTTGGAGACGTCAGGCGTCGTCGCTGTAGTCCAGTGGACGAGAGAACTTTTCAGCGTAAACTGAGAAATTCAGTGGGTTTGATTGCTGGTTATTATTTAGGCTGGATACCGTGTCGATGCTAAATTCCATATAATGTACTAAGATCCAATTAAATTTACTGGTTTAATAAGATCTCGCTCGGATTAGAAGCCTATATTTTCATAATTGTGCTATATGGACCGGAGTTCACTGCAAAAATTGTCCCGGGTTAACTATAGCAAATGCCCATCGGAACACATTCCGCTCATAATGACTCGCTGACAATATCATTGAAGTGTCGGGTCCGCCTATTTCAGTCATAGAACATATAGTGAACATTATCCATTCAGGATTCTATTCAGAATACATATAAATGGGAAACCATGTATAGGAAGAAAAGAAACATGTGAAGATTGAGTCTGTTCTACAGATTTATGTTAAGTTGCTAACATAGGCGTTAGGTACAACTTTTATGGGACATATAGTTCCGCGTCAATAATTGATGGCCTCCCTTTTCATTTAAACTAGTCGTACCAGGTCCTAGTAAGATTCTAAAATCCTGCTAAGAAAGGAGTAAGTAAATAAGCTGTGTGTCGCACAATTGTGTATCTTGGTGTCGACAAGGTCACAAAACATTGTCTCATAATTTGGTTATGCGATTATAGACATGAACATCAATTATCGAGTTTTTTTCGCGGCCGATTATATTTGACCTAGCTTTCATTCAGATATGTCTCGTGAGGAACAAGATTACACTTTCCTGGCAAACAAGAGCATCTTAACCCTACCTGGCCTGGGGGGGCCATTATGGCCCCCCTACCAAACTTTCTGCGCTATCTCCGGAACGACGAAAAATGGTGTGCTGAAACTCCCGGACTTTATAGTTTATCATATTGGGGTCATTTTGTGGCCATTTGCATAACCCCGTGAGCAGAGGATCATGGGTAAACTCAAGATGGCGGCCACGTGTTTTTGTCACATTTCTTCAAGATTTCTGCTTTTCCCCGATGAGAAGTGGGCAAAAACTATTTTATTTCACATCACATTAATATTTACTAATTTATCATGCAGTTTTTGCGGAGAAATTGCATAAATAACAAATTCGGAAAATCCAACCGAAAAATCGACCAAAAAATGCCGTTTTTGAAAATGACGTCATCAAAGCGGCCATCTTGGATTTTTTTACATTTTCTGGTAGCGCTTGACCCAAGGGTATAGAGTGGTAAGTTTCAGCCCCCTAGCTCGAGGGATAAGAAAAATAATTAGGGGGGGCCATTTCGGCCCCCCCCCCCCAGGCCTGGACAGGTCCCAAAAAGCCCAGGCCAGATAGGGTTAATTGGGTTAGTTTCCAACATTTGGGGAAATTTTTGAATATTAACTGGCATTGGATTTTGATGCATACACAAACAGCATTTTCATCTTGTTATAATAGCTCCTGTTGAAAATGTCCTCATTTGTCTCATATGACATGTTCCTATAATCTAAATATCATTTTATTGCATAAAACAGCAAGAATCATCGATAAATACGATTGGTGTTGGTCACGCTGTTACAATGTCGTCGTGACTTGATAAGAGGAATTGTAAATAATCCTGAACAGAGATGTTATCCACAATATGCAGTGTCTGATGTCCGTGATGAAGATTCTGGTATATCGAACAGGTTTTTGTCCGTCATTATGGAGAAAAAATATTTGCCCCTAAAAAACCAATTAAACTCATTACTGATTTGGTATAGATTCATATTCACTCAATAAATAAAAAAGATTCTTGGAGATCCCCGATGCAAAAATCAATGAATCAGCATTGTATGTCAAAGCGAAATAAGCGCTCGACCACATGCTCGTGTTCTCACGCGAATGAGGGTTCCAATAGAGGATTGGATTAAACGATAATACAGTTTCGCTATAATATTCGGCGTAAAATGCGTGTCATAAACTTGTTCTAAAGCACGGATAAAAAAATCTCCAAAATTACTTGGGAATATCAGCCAAACTTAATTCCAATGACGATTGCCCTAAAGTGCGCAAACAACCTAAAAGTAGGATTTCGACTTGCCTAGACTTGTATAGATGTAAATTATGTTAAAATGAGCACACCACTATAAATATAAGCATTTTGTCCAACATTCGGTAATCAGCCGTCAACTATTATAGAATTTCCGCGCCCAAACTTCAAAGATCTTGTTCATATGACAGCATTACCACCAAATTCGAAAATAAAGCATAAATAAGCATAAGCTGGATTCTTGAAAAAAAAAAACGGTCAACAAGCCCCTTGGGGTTTTACTCCCGCCAAATTATATATAATCGGCACCATTTAAGAATATTTATTTATGACTTATGACTTTGACTTTGAATGTCATTGATGTACATGTGCGATGTTAATATATTGGTGAATAAATTCAATTCAAAAATAGAATCAAATTCAATGACACCGGCAAGACATCGTGATATTCTGATCGCCAAATCCATATCGCTAGTCAATGTCTAATTTTCAAATGAATTTCCAGAGTCGTTTCCTAAAGTACGATGTGTCTCAATCAAACTTTGATTGTGCTAAAGTGCGATTACAAGCGTCTAGTCCGTCATTCATATTCCAGCCGTCGTCCATTAAAGTATATCCGCGTTCATAATCCAAAGACCTATTCCATATTCCATATACCAGTATTAGCACCAAATTCAAAAAGACAATGATAGTATACATAAACATAGGCTAATTTCTAGCAATAGAGAAGCGGTCAACAGTTTTCAATGATGCCGACAAGACATCATGATGTTCCAAAAATATAAAATCCGTATCGCTGATCAGTATTCTTAATGCATAATAATCTATGCGTCTCAATCACACTTTGATTGCCATGTTCACGTGGACACCATGAGAATGTAAAAATATATCTGGTGTATACGGCTTGCCTTTAATTGTTGTATTCTGACACTGTTGTCTGGGTCCTGACGGTTTCACCAGACAACGAACATTTAGCAATTATGTACACGATATTTCAATATACTAGTAGATCGATCCTTCTTTGTGCGGATCGGACTCGACGGATATAGACCTTTACAATATCGTTCACTTTATCATTGGTATCAATATCATTGTATACTGGATGATTGCATAGTTGTGCGTTTTGCTTGGGTCAACTTCAGTAAAGTCATCACTTGTATACATAATATAAATGTTTGCGGCAGATAAATCTGAGTACATTTTTTTCACATAACAAGAAAGATGAAGCTCGAATGAAGAAACTATCTGAGTGTCTATTTAGCTCATCATCCAAGCCAATCACGTGGTCCAAAATGACATGAGGATATGAACTTGGCATTTCACCTTATATATTATTTAATGTTAGAGTTTGATGAATCGAGAAAATATTTCTGATGTTATCACTTAGGGTCTCTAGTGCTTTTACTCGGTGTTTCCGGTATTATTACTCGGTGTTTCCGGTGTTATTACTCGGGTTCGCGGTTGTCCGAAACTATGTATTTAGCGACCAAACGCCTCCATTCAATTTCTCATATTCTGTGATAAATATCGTACAATGAGGACAAAAAAAAACAGAAAAGATGTACAAGATGTAAGTCCGCTTTATTCGGGGCTAGGTGCCTTTTGAATATCGTGTGTTTTACCTCTCCATGCTGTTCAAATAAACAGGCACTATCAGAGCGTGACTGAGATACATACTCACGGCTTGGAAATTCATTTGGATAAAGGGTAATGTTCAGTGATAAAGATTGTATGTAAAGAACATGATCCTGCCTTGCTGGCATCATTGAATTACAAGTGTCTGATCCGTCATTTATAATTCAGCCGTCGTCCATTAAAGAATATCCGCGTCCATAATCCAAAGACCTATTCCATATTCCATATAACAGTATTAGCACCAAATTCAAAAAGACAATCATAGTATTAGCACCAAATTCAAAAAGACAATCATAGTATACATAAACAGAGGCTAGTTTCTCTCAAGAGAGAAGCGGTTAACAGTTTTCAATGATGCCAACGAGACATCATGATGTTCCAAAAATATAAATCCGTATCGCTGATCAATATTTTCAATCCATAATAATCGTTGCAAAGTCGTCATCTAGAGAATGATGTATCTTAGTCACGCTTTGATTGCGGCTATTCATATCAGCACCGTGAGGGTCTTGAAGTACATGGGGTCATACTGCCCCTAGCCCCGGGTTAAGCGGAATTAGGCACAAGTTACAAAACGTAATGCCATAAATCTTGCCCGCTACGCTCGTATTTTGCTATCAGCATGCGATATGTATCGCCAAATTTGAGAAACTTTGAGTTGAGGCGTTTGGTGGAATAGCCCTGTTTTATAAGTTTCTGGAACGTTGATTTGTGTTTCGTGACGTTGATTAAAATTGCCACATTTAACACAGGATCTAGCAAATGCTACTATGCGAGATATGTATACGCCATATGCAGGTCCAACTGGAAAATAACTGTCCAGAAAAGGATAGTTTACGATGTCGAAATTGTAATCATCTCTTTTGTCATAAAATCGACGAGAGAGAATGACCGCTTCATTTTTATAGAGATATAGATCTAAATATGATCTTCCTGTTGGGCTATCTATAGCTTCCTTCAAATCCAGTGAAGGCGGATATATATCATTCACTGTGTCATTTATATAGCGATTCTCCACAGCGAGAAGATCGTCTATATAGCGTTT
>JAVTVY010023273.1:0-98715 GCA_036873755.1 Hanleya hanleyi | reverse complement strand
GTGAATCATTAGCTAAAGTGACTTTCTCTGACCACCATTGAAGGTATCACAATATGCCGCGAAGCGTAATAAGGCTGCTCTAATTCCTACCATATAATCAGATTATCAGACTTTTACCATTTGAATCAGATGAAAAATGAACGACATTTACCTCCTTCCGCCATAATATCTCGTGAGAGATCGTGAACGCAACAACCATTCCACATGAACAACAGGAATGAAGCTGGCGAGGAGCTAGACCCTAAAAGAGAATATGTGAGTATTGTTTTAATTGATGTTAATGCTTCATGACCATGAATATCAACACACGAATCATGCTCAACCATCCCTAGTCGGTGTCTCTGAACCTAACACTGTAACATTCAGAAGGTCTCACTGGACACGTGTGACGAGGCCCAATAAACAAATCTCTATATATCCACTGACGCGATGTACAGGACGAAGGTGATTGTGAGAGCATATGTATGTTACCTGAAAACGCCCGTACAACAGTGAATACTCGACTGATATAATTTTTATAGGTCACAACAAACTATTAGTCCGTGTAGATCTGTCGAGACAGGTTCATTGATATACATAGCTATATTGCTGAGCTTAACCTAGTTTGTTTATGATATCTTGAACGTTTAAGGGATTTCGGTGATCTTTCTCAATAGTCATAAAACTTACACGACAACTGAATACATTATCAGCTAACATACCTAACACAAGTAGAGGGGGTTACTGAGGGTCTCTTCCAGCACGTTAGACAACTAGTCCTAGAACGTTTATTTAAACTCGGTTATTTGATTAACGTTAAAATAAGGACATAGATTCAAAAAATCTCTCATCGAGAGAAATTGGAGACAATAGCAAAATTTCACATTGCGTTCACTTAACATATTTGTTAGTAGTGCAATATGGTACATGAAACTCGGTTAATTCTGCAGTTTCAGGTAAAAGCATGAAACTTGGCACATTTATAGTACTCGATCGGCTGATTAAAAATTGCTATGGGACCACTTGAAATCATTCCAAGATGGCCGCAAAATTCAAGATTGCTGCAATTGTAATGTAGAAATCAGGAGGTCGTTTGGAACCCCAAACTGTTTTTCTTAATCCATCGGTTAGGGAGTTGAAACTCGCTATGACATATCTTGGACTCAAGCGGTAAAAGAAAACCTAAAAAGATCCAAGATGGCAGCCTTAATGATATCACAGTGACGTCATGTATTAAAAATACCTTTTGGAGTTGATTTTATAAGGGTTTTTTTAAACTTTTTTATGTTATTTTCTCAGGAAAAACTACATAATAAATTAGGAAATAATTATTTGATGTAGATTAAAATTATTGTTTGCACTTTCATGCGTTATTAGAAGGCAAATATTTTAAGAAAATCGACGAAAACACAAATTTGTATTCAAATGACGTCCATTTTGAATTTACTCATGATATTCTGCTTGGTCAAGGGGAATTGTCGTGAAGTTCATCTGTCCGTTAGCGCCATATATGCAGAACCGTGTTAGGTCCACGGACTACATTTTGAAAAACATTTATTCAGCTAGGTATAGGTCGGACACATATCGAAAATGAGTCGCTTCGACCCAAATTTCACGGAGGTATGCCCGTTTTCGGATTTAATAATATCTGATTTTGTGATTTCAATAGGCATATGATCTATAACCAGATGAATCAGTTTCCAAAATTTTGTCACTCTATATACCTAACCCGGTTGGGTATCTGCATCTTTATTTGCGGTAATAAAATGACGGACGTACATGACGACGGCAATACACCCAAGCCATAATTGCCTGAGAGGTAAAAAAATTGACAACGGAAACTTTGCAGCCTATGATATTGGGGTCACTTTGAGCCTAGTTGATACCCCAACGAACAGAATACCATTTTTATAATGTGTCACTGTGACGTCATTAAGGCAACCATCTTGAAACTTATTACATTTTCCTATAAAGCTTAAATTCAAGATATATCACAGGAATTTTCAACTCCCTATCCTCTGGGGGTGTAGGAAAAAATGTGTCTCATATCCTGATATCTACATTACAATTGACGGCCATTATTGAATGATTTCAAGTGGGCCAATAGCAAATTTTATTCAGCCGATCGAGGACTATAAATGTGCCAAATTTCATGCTTTTACCTCAAAGTGTAGAATTTTTTCACCATATTGCAGCAGGTTTTAACGTGGCTCTCAATTTTTCTTCCGTCCGATCACGACGGTGCCTACTTGAACAGAGTAGTTAATGCCGCCATTTCATAGTGCTGTCTCAATGAATCACGATGTCATAAACAGACATAATACTTCAACCAGTTTAAAACCAAATGTCATCACCATCTTCAGCACAATTTAACCACAGTAGCGAGTTTTATGTCTAATTTTAAATCCATGTGTCCATTATTGGTTTTATTAGATGTATTTGTGCATTTTAAAACTCGGACAAAGCCCCTATTAATTGCCTTTCTCTAAATATATTGTCGATTTTGTAGTCAGCTTAACCCTATATCAGGACTCACTCGTGGTGGTATTTACAGAAGAAGTAACAGCCATGCCATCAGCATAAATCAACTACATTTCAATTATGCACAGTTGAAGGAAGGTAATATGTGTAAAGGATGAAAAACTAAGACAAAAGGGAATAGGATGGGGGGGAAGAGACAATATATCATTGGCTAAGTGGTCTTCAAAACGTTTGTCAGCCAGTTGTAACCAAGTTTCCTTACTTAGAGTAACATGAACTCATGATCTACCGTATCGAATGCCTGTGTCAGGTCCAGCAATGGGCAACAAAATCAGTCTCCATTTGTCGTAAATCAGCTGTAAACTGCATTATGCTGAATGGTTTTCAGCGTATGGAAACACTATTGCCGCCAATTAACTCGTCTCCAAGAAGTTCAAGCTTATCTCGGCTTCTTTAAATTAAAGTTGCATTTGTGGGGAAATGACTTTCTCTTCATCAGGAAAAATGACATTTACTTTTAAATCACATTCTTTGAGTTTTACATTATGTTATTTAAGTACTTTATATACCTGTAAGGTGACACTATAGTTTTAGTGCAAGTTTTTCAATTTTAATTATTTGTTTTTTTTTATAAATAAATAAACAAATTGCTTATGGATAACAACTTCTAGTCTATTCAGGACGACGTTTCGGCACAGATACTAGCATCGTTCTCAAGTCATTTTTTTTTAATTTAACTAATTTCTTAAACTTAAAGGTTAAGTTCTCCTTGTGTGGGTGGGCCACGTTGCATGTGGGACTGGATCAATGCATGACAAAGAAGGGAAGGATCTGAAAGTTGATGCTACAAGATCTTGTAGGATTGCCAACTGGTCCTACAAGATCATATAGTATTCCGTGAAGTTATGTAGGTTTTGAGGTGAGAGAAGACCAGTTGAAACGAAGACAATGAATAAGTGATAAGCAGTATCTGACACACAACAGAGCTCCATTGAGACTCATTTAAGAAGAAAGAACATCTTTCAAAATGTTTGCTTTGACTGCAAGGCATCGGTATAACAAGAACCGGGAAAATCGGACTGAAAATACTATCGGGAATAATGACATTGAAATGGACATCTATATGTTTACAGGAATACGAAAAATCCATTATTTCTGTGTTGCGGATGTGAGAGATCAATCTGTGGTAGGAAAGAAAGGTTCAGTTGAAACCGGAACAGTTAAAGACAGAAATGTAGATATTTTTACAGACATCTTTAGCTATTAACATAAGGATAGTAATGACGAAAACAAACCATTCATATCAATAAACTAGGCAGCATTCACACCCTACGTGCGCTCAAAATATGGCATTTTGACTCCTCCCGTAACCTTCCCTCGTGCACGTGCGTATGCCGAGTCAGGATACGAAAGTAGGTCTGGGATATATCGCCCTGATGGAATCCCATTCCTTGTTTCCCTTCGGCACATTTAATTTACGTTAACTTTTTATTTTCGCTATATATTCCTTCCTCACTTATCCGGAACGTTTGGATACAAAATTCATTGTTAACGAATTGTTTGGCAATATGACCCTGTAATGTATACCGTAATTCAAAGGTGGATAGGCAAACTGTTTGAACCGAAACAAATATCCCTACCATAACACTGACTTGAATACCGGAACCAGCCAGGCAAGATATCCCAAAGGAGCCTCAATAATTATATGTGGCATGCCATAATTTCCTTCGTCAGCAAAAGAGACTCAACTGGTATCCTTTGATATGCAAACGAACAATCAAGCCACACTGAGGAACACGTATAGGTTAATTTTATTTTCGAAACCCATCGTAACGGTAGGTGCAGGTATCCAGAGAGATTGAGGATACATATGCAGACAACAGCCCGTGGAGATCAGTAGGGAATTCAGGGATTTGGAGGTTTTCATTTTCCTTTACGGCAGGAAAACAGTCGGATAAACTGAACACAAGTACATTTTCAAACGCGTCAATAGGGAAGTTGGCCTCAGTTATTTTAAAATCTGCTGGGACTAATTTATCTCAGAAACAATGTTTCAAAGTTATTACAATGCGTGTTAGGACTCGTATATAATCGAACAAGTCTAGATTGTCCTAATAGGTATTCACCTGGGGGGATTTTTTCTCCAAATGTGCAAATTTATGAATTATTGAACCTCACACTGACCAAATATTCTACACTTCAATCAAGCTATTAAATGTTAATATTGTTTGATTTACTCAAAAACGCCATTGAAATAATGTACATACTGCGTGTTTTGCATTTGCTTAGAAACGTACCCGTACGGCTTCCGCCCTCTCTCCCTAAGGGAGGACGTATTTGATGGATGCCTCGCGCGACAAGAATTTACTCGAGTTATTTTATGAAAAGTGTACAATTTTCCAGTCGTCAACATTAAATTTAAAAAAATACGATATAGTCAGAAATAAGATAGACCTAGTTAGATAAATATATTTAACGTCGATAATTGAAACAATAGAAGGTTAGTCCACGAGGAACTAGTATAATCGACGAAACATTAAAATTACATATATTTGGATAAACACATGCATTATGGTAATCATCAGATGCGCCTCATGTTGAGTCTCACTCATTATATTTGCCATGCCTCAATCGTATTCTATTTTTTGTTAATAGATCATTATAAGAGTCACAAGACAATTATGTGAATAACAATTTTGTTATTCTTATCCATAAAATAACCTTGTTTCATATACACCCACTTCTATATGCCTATCAAAGAAATTATGTCGTATGTAAATAAATATATAGAATGACTAGTAGACAATTTGAGAAGTTTAAATATTATTTAAAACGCTGACTAGAATTACACCATACCCGGTTTTGGTGGCTTGTTTCAGCAATTTATAATATCCTTGAACATTTAGGGAGAGAATCTGACAGTCATTTAGTGCATTTCAAGCCTTTGTTTCCTTTTATGCGAACGAATTAAGTTCATACTTTTAATTAGTAGCGTTTTCTTTGGGTACATGTAACATATTGACACCTCGCAATAACATGTATGTTAACGTGTGGTAAAACATTCACAGACATATGGAAGGTTTATATTGTTCACATGCATCAATGGAGGGGAGGTAACTCGAGCTAATAACTTCCACATTTAAGCGGGCAAACATGTATTATTTGCTCTCTGGATCTGAAGGACTAAAATAGTTCTCTGTATTGCTGTGACATTTCCAGATAAGCACTGCATTTCTGCCCAAGTACCTTGCACGGCATACTCAGTATAAGGGAAAATAGTGGGATGTTGCATTGAGGAAAATGAGAAATACTGGGTGAAATTTCCATGGCACTGGATTTATGATTTCGGGAAATAGGCAAAATGACGGGAAATATTGTGATATTTTATTGGGGAAAATGAAGAGAAATGGGTGAAACAATTGGTGAATATATAGAGAAGATTAAGAGAAATAGAGGGAAGACTCGGGACCTGATCAATGTTAGATGATATGGATATATATTCAAAGAAGATATAATGGAGAAATATAGCAGCAAGCTGCAATCATCGGGTTCCATGCGCCATTGCAGGCAATGGAGCAACAACAGTGGAACCGGAAGCCATACGGCTTGGCACCCTAATAATAAAGTTATGATTTTAGAATTCTAAACAAAACACAATTTTTGGCCACTGTACCGTGCATATTGAACAATATGTCGAAATTTCAGTTGTTGCGGAAATAACCGTCGATTATCAAGGTTGAGATGGCCGATGTCCAACTAGAAAACGCGATAGCAACAGATGCGAAGGAAGGGAGATAATCGAGACATGAATGGAAATGAAAAAGTTATAAAAGCAGTATATTTGTTTTCTATGTGAGTCTTTTGCTTGTGTGATGTATTCGCATTTTTGGAAAGTTTATGCTCTTGTATTCTCTTATATGTATAAACGAATCTGTTATATTAGTTTAATTTAGGAACGTGCAATTGTATCTTTCTTCCCCACAATCACTAGAAAACTTTTGCTCCGTGTAAATATATATAATCTTTAATTGAGCGCATTGTGAAAATCTTCTCCCGTTCGATATCTATTGCACGTTTTCTTTTTTTTTTTCGACGAAGTGAATGTTAAAACTTGATGAAAAAACAGTGCGAATTCTTAATGTTTATCACGCTTACAGGTTAGAATATCCTCCACCTTTCACTATCTGGTGTCTCTCGACGGTCATAACTTACGATCCGGAATTACCTTGCGGTGTTCAAAGACCTACCTTTGCTGCAAGTGACGTCATTGCTACCTTTTACGTCTAACCTACATAGTTATTACTGAAGAAAAAATCGTCATTTCGCGAATTTGTGTGAGCCACATTTGAGAATAGCGGGAACACTATTGAAGCTTGGTTGGAATGGTTCGCATATTTTCAAAAGAGCTGCTCCTGGACAATATAATGCAACAGACTGCAAGACTGTACGTCCCGTAGTTCCAGAGTTCTAGCCTGTTCAAAATTCAAGATGGCAGCCAAACCACGTGACCTAGATGCAATTTTTTGCATATTCATGATTGCCGTATCATATAACATATATTTCGTCACTTTCTCCTTCCAAATCCCTTAATTGAAAATCCGGTCATTTTGATTGGCCGATGGCGGCCGTTTTGTTTTACATAGCAACTTTTCAAATAGAGGTTTGAGAGAGCTCACTGTATTAACTATGTGTACCAAGTTTCGAGTCGATCGCTTCAACAGTCGCGGAGAAGAATAGCTTAACAGGTTTGGTGGTCAATCCAAGATGGCCGCCATGGCTTTCGACCAATCGGCTTCATTGGAGTATATGCACTAGATCCCATGTCGGGCAATCACGCTATGAAGTTTCAGCTCTAATGGTGAGGCGGTGTTGACTGGACGAATGGCAAAAGATTACATAGTTACCACTGAAGGACAATCGGTTAATTCGCAAATTTATATGAGATACATTTGACAATAGCGGAAAAACTATAGAAGTTACGCGAAAAGGGTTGGCATATTTTCGAAAGAACTGCTCCTGGACAATATAATGCAACAAACTGCAAGACCCTACCTTCCGTAGTTCCAGAGTTCTAGCCTGTACAAGATGTTTTCCGATTTTAACAAAATTCAAGATGGCGATCAAACCACGTGACCTAGGAACAAAACTTTTACATATTCGTGATCGCCGTATCATATAACATAGGTAGTGTAAGTGATAGAGTCTTATTTGTTATTTTGATTTTTTTAGCGGATATAGAAATCGTTCGAGACATAAAGAAGAAATTATGTTACACAGCACTGGACTTCGGTCAAGAAATGGAAAGCTCTGTAAGGTCCACAAGTGTGGAAAAATGCTACGAACTTCAGGACGGACGTAACATGTGTCTAATTCCGCTTAACCCGGGGCTAGGGGCCGTATGAGCCCATGTACTTCAAGATCCTCATGGTACTCATATGAACAGTCACAATCAAAGCGTGACTGAGGTACATCATTTTTAGATGACGACTCTATAACGAATATTATGGATTAAGAATACTGATCAGCGATACGGATTGATATTTTGGAACATCATGATGTCTTGCCGGCATCATTGAAAACTGTTGACCGCTTCTCTCTTGCAGGAAACAAGCCTATGTTTATGTATACTTTTGTCTTTTTGAATTTGGTGCTAAAACTGTTATATGGAAATGGAATAGGTCTTTGGATTATGGACGCGGATATTCTCTAATGGACGACGGCTGGATTATGAATGACGGACTAGACGCTTGTAATTTTACCATGGGCGACGAACGCTTCCGATGTCCGGAAACATTCTTCCAACCATCTTTAATTGGCAAGTGTACGATAACAATTTGTTGAAAAAAGTATACGCATCCTCGAAATCTCATTGCGCAACAGGACATGGTGGTATTTGTGTTGTAGGAGGGATACGTTTATGAAGGGAGGCAAGGGTCGGTGATCGTCCTGGAGGTAGAACACGAGCAGTATATCTAAAAAAT
The DNA here is from genome assembly GCA_036873755.1 of Hanleya hanleyi. Classification (NCBI taxonomy): domain Eukaryota; kingdom Metazoa; phylum Mollusca; class Polyplacophora; order Lepidopleurida; family Hanleyidae; genus Hanleya; species Hanleya hanleyi. The sequence continues at coordinate 90,274 of JAVTVY010023273.1, read as the reverse complement.
TATATTTTATTCAGCATAATTCCAATTCACAATTCGATGCGATTGTTGTTTTCCAGGAATGGAGTTCGCCGGCATTCACGAACTGACATATGACTCTATCATAAAGTGTAACCTTGACATCAGACGTGACCTGTATTATAACGTGGTTGTCTCTGGGGGTAGTTCCCTGCTCCCAGGTATGGATAACAGTGTTGTCTGATTTCTTTCAAACTTATAGTTGAAGACCATGTTGAATATATTCACACACAAAAGTATAAACTATAAACATTGTACGTAATTTATTAGGAAACGTATGATTTTATTGTAATTGTTCCAACAGATGAAAGCAAGAAGTGCGAGTTCCACCTCTGTATATTGAGTTCCTATTGGTTGTACAAAATCTCAGTATTTCACGCGAGATCTTGCGCAATTGTATAATCAGTTACATTGTAAACCTCAACCAATTTTCGTTGTTAGACGGAACCAGCGCATGTTTTATTCGACTGCACTGGTATTGAATGGCGGCTACTAGTATAGTTAGCCGTGTACTAGTATAGTTAGCCGTGTACTAGTAGAGTTAGCCGCGTATGAGCATTAAGGGATTTGAGATTGGGATTGTGGGTTCGTCTTAATAGATCATGGGACTCTTGAGAACGACAGGCTCTTAGATCTTCTTTGATGAGAATCTGAAAAGCTTGGCATTTCAGTGCAGAGGAATTTCTAGATAGGTACTTGATATAAGCATGCATTGCCCAAGCCTTTGTTCAGCTGTAAAGTTATGGGTCTAGACACTTTGCTGTCCCCGTTGTTTTATGCGTTGTCCAGTGATACTTACATGCAGTATGAACCGATTTTCTCCCCCAACTCAATTAGCGCCACATCTGGTGTACACTCTGAGTTAGTTCATTTTATTGCTATCTGTTCTGGAGCATTCGCTAATCTTGTTTTGACATTTTTTATCTTAACCAGGCTTTGCTGTTCGTATGTCGAAGGAACTCGTTTCTCTAGCGCCCTCCAGTATGAAGGTCAAATTCATTGCTTCCCGGAGCGGAAGTGCTCCGTGTGGATAGGTGCTTCCATCCTTCCGTCTCTATCAACCTTCCTTGGTTGATGTGGATATCCAAACAGGAATATGAGGAATCTGGTCCCAGCATCGTTCATAGGAAGTGCTTCTAAAAACTTTCGCACATCAACACATGCGATTTGAGCTTTCGGAATCGTGTCAGCATTACACAGGAAGCAAGCCACTGGGGGTAAACTTGCTTCAACATGACGTATGCTAATGTTGAAAAAGATCATTAACGTCGGACTGGATGAACGTTCTATTTAAGATATATGTTAGACTGATGTGATTCGTGCAATAGTGTAACTGTGTATATTTAAAATGGGCATCACTTTCATTATCAAACATATCGACTACCCTCGAGGCTATTACATAATTATTCTCACAAGAATACTCGAGAAAGAAATCTCACTTGTGTATAATAATTGTATTACCCATTCAGTGTTGTGGAACAACATGGAATGTTTGACAGATAATGGAAGACATTGAACGTTTTGTCAGTCGTCGCTCTTAAACGAAAAGTACATGTTGAACGAAATTTTTCATGTAATTGCGGTATTGGATTGGTAAACTTTATCCTACTACATTGTACATATTCCTCATACTTTCTATTTATAAATATTTTTACCATAAACGTATTATTGCATTGCCTGTGTAGTTAATGTCTCCATATGACACAGAATATGTATATGAAATTCCATTATATCATATACGCATTCCGATGGGTCAAGATGGTACATCGCTGTTGACAAGCCTTTGTCCAGGTTAGGGGAATCTCACTCTCTAAAATGGAGGTAAAAGGGATCGTATTCGCTCAATAAATCAGTTCGCATAATGAATTCAGCAAAATCCTCTTAAGGCGCATACATATATATATATATATCCGCATTAAATGGTAGTAAAAAAGCAACATTGGCTGGTTCTTCACATGGCAAATTAATTTTATGACATGGAACAATAGATAAATCAATGCGCCTGAAATGTTGATGCACAGGTTAGGAAGGAATCAAAAGTTATTAAGCAAAAGCTACCTTTTTTACCTCCATTTTAGAGAGCAGTATCTCCTTAACCTGTTGTATGTGCAGAAATTGTTGAGAAATTCCCCCATAGGTCATATGGACTATCTACTTGATCTTGACAATCGCTTTTGAGCGACACCACGGAATTGAGGGAAACTGTTTAATGCCCCAGACGGACCTACATATGTTATATATGTGCCACCAAAATTCACCAAAACGAATTTCACCCCGACAATTTTGCATGTTAAGTTATGACGTCATTGCCGCCAGTCTTAACCTTACAACATCCCAGTCCACCATCTTTGTACTTCGAAAATAACGAGCGAGGTAATGGTGATCTTCTTTGATTCTGAATAGATTCCCTTGAAATTTGAGAATAAAAATACACAAATTACATATAGTTACTGTGAGGAATTTCACTGCCCTGAGAAGAACTGGCTCCGATATATTGCCGAAAATACCGTTCCGTACAGTACAGACATACGGTAGATTTTGAGAAGATTGTAGTTGTGCTATACTAAATAATCTGGTGACATATATAACAAAAACATGGCAGAGAATGGGAGGTTTGGATGTTTTTCTGCGCACATCCGTTTTCAGAACGAGATCAATGCTGCGCCACCATGACAGTCGTTGAAATTGATTCAGTTCAGGGACGTTATTGGAAACTCTGCAAGGCGGGGATTCTCTGTAGCATTATTATGTCGCCAATTATGACGCTGAAAAGTGACGCGCTGAAACCGCACATTCGTTCTGAAGATGAGGTCAAAGCTGCCGCGCACGAAGGACTGATATATAGGAATGGTCAATAGTGTGTCTTAATTCGCTTAAACCAGGATTGCACCATAGTAAGTAGGCCATATGAACAGTAGCAATCAAAGCGTGACTGAGATAAAATGATCTTTGAATACAACTTCGGGTTCGTTCGGAGGAAACACTACTTGCCAGTGATGAAGAATTGACGACAGAAACATCCCGACATATTGAACCATTTAGAATAGACGACCATTTATCTCCTGGCAGAAGATAGGGATGTATTTACTTTCAGTGTTATTTTATGTCAGCTTGTTTTTGAGTGCGAATGATCTAAATCTTGGGTGTCGATGAATTCTTTCCCGTATGTCATATGGTTGCTTTTTAGTCGCCAGAAGTCGTCATTTTTTTCCACCTCTGGCATATCGCTCCATGTTATTTAGATCAAATGAATCCACGTCATTTTTAGAAATTGTATGTATCTAAGCTACGATGTAAATGTGTGTGTTCATTCGGAATTCATCTAGATATAAAACACATATCCTCCAGTCGGCCAGATAAACACTGTCCAGGAGTACATGTGGCATACGCACATATATATACATGTATATACAAGAATATTCAGCAAAAGCGTTTGCTTTTGTCTGGAAAAAGTAAATTATTCATGTATAATTGTTTCTCTCGCGGGATATAAATGTAATACTCTACGTTAACGAACGTATGCATATGATGTGTGCCTTAGCTGTAGTATACGCTCTGCAACTAATAGACAAGATACCTGAAAAATTTGCATCTCGTGGATTAAAATTGTCTGGCTTTTACCGCCGTTCACTCTGTCCAATCGCCGTGAAGCGCGCTATCCGCTGATAACCACTCTTATTCAGAAGGGCAGGCATGGGCGTGTTTTTTGCACGCAATGCCTAAGAAACTCTTTTGTCTGAGTTACGAAACCAATGCAGACGATTAACCTGTAGCAGTGGCCAATATGCCGACGAAGGCACTGAGCGTATTATACACTTCTTGCTGGGTATAAATACAAGGATGTTTTCAGGCACCTAGAATGTAATTCAGTCGCCTAATTAATTTAATGCATCTTGACCACCATTTTGTGAAACTCGCCGGTTTGCTTTAACAGTAGTCACTGACGTTTCTCGCTGTATTCAACTGATCAATGCAAGTTTGAACGCTTTCATAAAATCGATGAACAATATCGATTAAGGGGTTCACATATTTCTTCCTTTGTCTCTTTCTAAGGTGAAAGTAGAAAAAGTTTATTCAGCAGCAATTCGGTTCTCGCACATCATCCATATCACCTTCTCAGTGAAAATTTCTTTCCGCAAAGAAAAAAAAGAGTATATTTCGAAGCGTTTTGTCACATATGTCAAAATTGCATGCGTCAACGGGTTATGTTATACAGTAGTCCCGAAACGCAATGGTTGTGGCAAAACGCGTTGACCCTCCATGCAGTGTGAACGCGTTTTGTCATTTTGTGACAAAATGCGAAATTTGTGACAAGAATATATCCATTTTGCGTTACATACCGTGTGAATATGTTTCGAAAAATCCAGACGCGTTATGCTCAATTGAAAAGAAATATCCAGACTTGAATGTGTTGTGGCTTTGCTTGTTCTGGCTTCAACGGTTCCTGTGTGTTTCCATCCGTGGAATGTACTCTATTTTATCACCACATCAAAGCAACGGTGGTAAAGCAAACTGTGCGGGTATCTTCTCTGGTGAGAACACATGTCGGTTCGCGTGCTCTCAGGTATATATTCGCTATTTGTAAGATTGTTGAGGGTAAGCCCTCAGGGAGGGTCTATTTGTAAGATTGTTGATGTAAGCCCTAAGGGAGGGTCTATTTGTAAGATTGTTGAGGGTAAGCCCTCAGGGAGGGTCTATTTGTAAGATTGTTGAGGGTAAGCCCCCAGAGAGGGTCGAATAACCAATTGTTCTATATAATACTATTCAGCTCGGTTTGGGTATGAAATTATATACAGGAATCCATGTGTAGGTATAATCCGCTGGCACTGCTGCACAAAATGCTTACGTACATACATGTTAGTTATTCAGTCTAACAACCATATTATCCACATATAATTTGAGCAACCGTATAAACCGCCCAGCGGCTTGAGATCGTTTTGGCGATCTCTGTGTGGAGAATAGCGTGATACATGAATCTACGCAGATTCTTCTGAACTACAAAATTCGAGAAAAGATGACGTAGGACACGAAGCTGAAAAGACTGCTTCCCAACACCATTTTGCAGTCGATATATTGATTACTTATTGAGAAAAAGTTATACCCTTCAGTTTTAGTAAATATTTTCTATTTAAAACAATCCATCTTGCCACTATCGGTCAATCAAGAGAATAGCTAAGTAACATATTGCATCACAAACTCGGTTATCGAATATTTTTCGATTTATTTCCTTGTACAGATATGAAGTACACAGTAAATTATCATCATAGTATAATTGCACTATTAAATCCTAATTATTCCGATTATTCGTCCGACAATATTTCCGCATCAAGGTCCGACAGGTTCGTTGGAAATTATAGACGTCAGTTGAGTTTCGTCTTCATGAACCATGCGTTCTGAAATGGCTGCATTGATGATTCAATTTCTGATTGGTAAGTTACGAATCCTTCCTTTCCTAGATAATTGATGACTTTGGAGTAAAATGAACGTCATCGGTACCACAGAAAGTCGAAGACGCAAGCCCTTGACTTATGAAGTTGAGACAGTTATGGACTTTCACGATTCCGGTTCTGCATTATGTAAACGCATGTTTAGAAATCTATATATCAATCCAGATATCCATGGAGAGAAAATAGTGTTTTGGTTCTAAATATTCGAATTTTTCAACGAAGTACACGCAATATTCTTACTGCTTCCTCACGATGCAGCGTTACTATCGACCTTACTATCCATTATTATTGTATCCGGGTTTCATGAATAAGTTTAGTAAAAATATTTCGAGGGTGATTTGTTGGATTACAGTGGCAAAGTAACCCCCCATGAGATTTACATTACTCGGTGACCTTTTTATGAAGATACATTGTTTGTGCTTGTGACCAAGTATTTTCATGGAGTGTATTTGTTCGCCACCAGAACGCACAATAATAGATAATGGGTCGATCCAAAATAGGGGTCATGATATGTCATCACGTTTCTACTGTTTTCCATCTTTTTTCCCCCATGTTGTTTACCCAATGAACAACAGAAAGCAATATTCATGTATACGTAGCTGCCTTGAAGTAACAAGTGGAATTACAGTGACCGTTTTAATGTGTTGAGCTTCCCAGTGAAATCACCCTCTCCCCGCCTCGCCACAATAACCACCGCCACCCGTGAATATTGTACACGTACTATGACTTTGTCCAAATGGGTTGAACCACATGCTACGACACTTTGCTTAAGAGCGTTTGCATTGGGGAACAAGCGATGGGGAGAACATTTGAATTTTACTGGGGACACAGATATCAGCTGACACGGATTCCCCCGCGAATGGATGAATTAATATTATAATTCATCGGATTAAGTGTTCTTCGTCGAAAAACTTTTGATGTTTTCTTTCCCAGGGATCATTCTAATCGTTGATGAATTCACAGGCGCCGATGTGAAACGCTACAATGGAAAACAAGGTGAATCGATTGAACTGCATTGCCCTTACTCGGGCAGTGACGACATCGATGTTAGCTGGTTTCACGGTAACAAGTCTAATGTAATCATTACAAGGGAGACAACCGGTGAGTTCAAACATTCGAGGGAGACACGATGGAAAGGAAGAACCAAAATTGTCAATTCTACGTCATTAGTGATTCAAAGCCTTGGGAGCCAAGATTCGGGATTGTATATTTGTAAGGCGGGGACAGAAGAGATACACATAATCCTTGACGTTTCAGGTAAGCGACTGTCTCTGCTTATGTGAGCCAAAATCAGGTACGCGGTACGAACATATAACATTTTCGAGTAAGGCGAAACTTCAGTTGTGATTGCAAACTTCTACGAAGCACCTTCAAAATTGGTTATTCTGGAATTACCCGGTGATCAGATATAAATTTAATCATATTGCAAAGGTAGTTATATTGGACTTGTTTCATAAATGTCCCGGCGTTTTCTGAGATACGACATCTTGTGTGAAGGGAAGGAAGAGACAGCATAGAAATTCTTCCCCACAACATTAGGACTTGATTCAGGTCGGTAATGAAACTCACTTCGTGTTTCCTGGGAGACCTTATCAAGGGTACATTATTAGAAGTTTATTGTTTGCAGAATCTTGGCAGGACACTGAGGTCAACTAATAATATCTGTATATAGTATATGAAGGTTTACCAATACTTTACACTAATAAAGTATCTGACCATATGTATAAAACATACGTGTTTTTGTTGTAGAAACTACATCTGTTACAGCAATCAACAGGACAGAAGAAATAATAGTCAATGGAGCAGGTACTGATAACCGTAAGTTACACGATGTATTTCATGGAGATGGCTCAGATTGTGTCTTTCATGTCGAAGAGGTTAGAACAAAATGCGTTTCTGTCCACTCTCTCGGAGGAGATCGATGCCCACAAATTTGATCTCTGGCTTCAAAGGCAATCAAATACGAAACAACTCGCCAAACTCAGTGACATGCCGTACAGGTCAAATCAGCCTGCATCATATTACTAAAAAATAGCGTCCGTTGTGAATCACCGACAAAATAACGATGTATTTATATGAGGTCCGATGAGAATGATTCCAAGCCATACATTCGGAGTCCAGTCTACTTTAATACAAGTTGAGATGTGATCTGTGTTTTCAGAAATTCTGTACATTGCCGTTGGAGTTGGTGGTAGTCAACTTTTGTTGCTTAGTATAATAGTGCTGACGTGTACCGTTTTATGGTGAGTTGTTAGCAATAATCTGATTATAATACTTTTTGCGCGGGACAAATGGATCAACAGGTTATAAGGAATCATCAATTCACCGTAAATCTACGTTCTTAATTCTCTATCAATCAAAAGATATTCGTATGGAATTTGCCTTCGGGTTCATACTGATTCGATTGCAAAAGACACTCACCATGAAGGGTGCAAATGCTCTATATTCCTAAATGCATAATTTCTTGAAACACGACGACATGACATACCTGCCCAGACCACGTGGTACTTTTAATGATTGCGTGCTTGCTTACTTCGGGATCACGTCGAATTCATCGAGTCACTTTCTCGATGCCTTCGAGATGGATCGAGAAATTTCTCGGTTGAAACCGGTAGAGCAGAACCGGGATCCCTGACGACATCTCCCGGTTTGCTCCCGGTTCTATCTTGATCGAAATGTCCCGGTTTTCTCGAATGGGGTCCCGGTTTCAATATGTCCGGGTTTTGTTGCTGTTCATTTGGCTTATCTTTGCTTCTCAGACAATTAGTGTGTTGCGCGAGTACCATATTTTTGGGGCGCTCGTCGCAAACGTATATCGCGGCCAAAATAAATTCAGAAAAAAAGATTTTTTTAAAGGTGGTTTCCATGTTATTCATCGTTTATTCGGTATATCTATGTCCAGATGTTTCCTGTTATATATAAATTATGAATATATAATTCAATGATCTTCTCTCACATCGATAATTGATTGTGTATCTGACTGGTATCTGTCGCGGAATAAATGACACATCAACGGGATATTATCTGAATAATAGTGGCATGGAAGGTATTGTTCTATAACGTGTTTTGGACCAAACTTGGATCGTTTCAACTGAAAAATGTATTAACGGAGTATTAACCTCGACGTGTAATTTGTTTTATAATTTGGTATCATTCATTGCAGATTTCATTTTACTGAGAATTGCAATCTTGTTGAAATAAGGAGATTGTATCAACAAAGTTCATTCATGACATAAGCTCGCCCGGAAATGGTTAGCGAAAATACTGACAATCGGAATTAATTCACGCCACAATCTGTGAAAAACCATCGGCTTGAAACAACAGCGAAGTGAGAGGGGTTAATTTCTTTGAAAGAAAAAACTGAAACAGCACTGTTGGCGGCGCTTGATAATATACTCACGTTCTATTATTTATTGGTGATTTCAAGTGTCTATGAAATTAACCAAATTAAGAAAGTAATTACCACTCAATTCAGAGAGCAATCACACTTTAGACCAACGTATACATTTAATTTTAATATAAACGATACCGCGTGTTGTTTGTTCAAAATCTTCGTTCGAACATTTATGTTTATATTATTCTATGGTTTCCAGTGAATAACCAGCCGTTCTTGTGGTCTTCATATCCACTTTATTTCTGAATACGGAGGGCATCTCTGACGATAAGATCCTCTTTTCTGAGATAGAGAGAGAATTAAGGTTTAACGTCGCGTTCAGCAATATTTCAGCTATATAGCGACGATCACTTTCACAAATTTTATTCCAAGACTTGCAGAATTTATTTCAGGTCGCAGTTCCTCAACGTATCTAATATAGTGATTCAAATTCTATATAACTGAGACAGTTTATACATTTTCAATTGGTGATGTTTCTTTTTTTCCGTTCATGACGTGCAGGGAAATCGCTCGGTCAAAGCAAATATGCGACTACAGATCTTTAGACGGAATAACAAAATAATATTAAATGATTCATGTTCAATTTAATTCATTATCCGTGTTTAAATGCATATTTACTCGCCCAGATTATTCTCGCTGCCCCACAGTACATATATAAGGAAGCTACGCCTTCTGAATGGTTCAAACTTTTATTTGAGGGCATCTCGATTCCATTCTCGAAGCATGTGGAGTTATTCGAGGAAGATCGAGATGGCCTTCTGCTTCGAGAGAAAACCGAGAGCAAACCGGAACAACAATCGATAGAGATAAACCGGAACTCTTCGAGACGAGACATTTATCGGTTTTACTCGTTTATGGAGAAACCGTCTCGATCGATTGGACGTAACCCTTTATACATGTATGTATATTGTCACTGTTGAGCATTTTGGTTGGTTTCCAAAGGTTATGATATTTTTGTAATGTCAAGTCAAGGTACTAATTCGACCTACATTTTAGACAGTCTTGTGCCTTTGAACTGCCAAATCGCTAAACATAGAAAAGTATCATTTATATATACTGGTACATGTAAATTTGCCTTTGTGTGTGGTATATATGTGGAATGATGAGACTTTAACTAGTATAGTATGACGAGCGAATGGAATTGGCTATATTAAACCATAACGTGTTTCGCATCTATTGAGGCTTTGAAGAATGGTACAATGTTGGGAAGTAAAAACGAAATTTCAAAAACATTTCCATTATTATCTTTGCATATTGATAGATATATTTACCGGCAATAGACCGTGTATTAATTCGGATTATTCTTTATTCAGTTACAGGAAAAAGTTGAGTAGGATGCATATCTGTCATGGAAACAACGCAACAGGGGTCAGGAGCGACACCGCTGAAGACAATCGTTCCACAGACTTTGCGACGGGCAAAGTGATGGTATTGGGCGCAATGGGATGCGATCTAGCACCTGTATATACATGCTGTGAGAATTATTACGACCTAGCAACCGATCCATCATATGAGAAGGAAGACACTCGCCGTCAAGCATTTCAACCGTGGTGCCAACCAGTTGAAGCTTCTTTTAGTGAGGACAGAGGAATAGTGTACGGTAGCAATGTAAGAATCGACATAGACACAGCAGAGACTGGACATGCAAATGATAGTAAGAACCCACCAAACCCATCCATCTACAGCGAAATCGACGAGGCGGCAAATGCTATGACATCAAATGGGTGTCATGAGTACGACCACTTGCATGGAGCGAAGATCTAGTCTAAAGCCCGTTCGCTTATCTACTGGGGCGAGGTGGTACAGCTAAACAACAGAAATAAATATATTTCGTAACTTATAGTTTAGGAGCTAGAACTGTGACCTGCCCTCTTGTTGTTGTTGTTGTTGCTAATTATATGCTTGGAAAAATTTGAATAAGTCGAAAATTTCAAATCATACCGAGCTGCCACTTGTATATAATTGATTGTTGTGGGTCGTCTACTAGGCAAAACGAATCGATTAAACAATGGATTCGGTTTGCATAGTAGAAGAAAAGAAATTTGGACGCCTTTTGAAAAACTTCATCTAAACAATCAGTTACTCTGTGCCTACACATTCAATGCTATATAAAACTGCCCGTCAATTGCATATTGAGCTCTGTAGCTGGAGTTTGATTAACCCCACAACGTCAGCATTCAAATATGCTATTTCGATCACATACGTCACTTTCAAACATGAATATATTACCGAAAATTATGTTTTATTCAAGCTGTCAAAGTTTGAAAGATGACTCAATTTCGATGTGGTGAATTACCCTCTAAAATTTAGGTCGACCGATACCGTGGAGAAAATGTTTATGATAGAATTTGTACATTATGTGACCATGATCAAATTGAGAATAAAGAGCACTTTGTTTTTTACTGTTCAGGTTATGAAGATGAAAGACGAGATTTGTTCAAAGTAGTTTTTGAAAATATAACATCAAATGCTGATAAGCTGAAATACCTTTTTGAAAATTATACAAGGAAATCCAGTCATTTTATCCGGAAACATTTTGTCAAAAGGAGAAATATTTTGTATGCATACCGAGGCACGTGATCCAATATTTATTTGTTTAAAGTGGCTGATAAACCTTTATGGGCTGGGCGCTGTTGTATTATGTTCAATATATTTGTCTCGTTATGTACCTGCCACTATAAATAATAAAGAACTATACTATACAAGTCAACTAATTTAATCGTTTTAATATTAAGAGACCAGACGCGAGTTCTTCATTTAAAGCAATACTTGTTGTCCCCCGCCGCAACGCGGCCGGGGACTTTAAAATGGTTCTTGCTTCTTTGTGTCAGTGGATGTCCGTCCATGTCTGTTCGAAGCGATAACTTCCTAACGCTTTGTTGGATTCTTTCGAAATTCGGAATATGCATTCCTTGCGGCAAGACGCCAGTCCGTATTGCATTTCAGCAACATCTGCCTGAAGGTGGCGCCACTAGTTCTTGCTTCTTTGCGTATGTGGATGTCCGTGTACGTCCGTGCATGTCTGTTCGAAGCGATAACTTTCTAACGCTTAGTTGGATTCTTCCGAAATTCGGCATACGCATTCCTTGCGGCAAAGCACCAGTCCGTATTGCATTTCTGCAACATCTGCTTGAAGGTGGCGCCACTAGTTCTTGCTTCTTCGTATCCGTGAATGTCCGTGTACGTCTGTTCGAAGTGATAACTTCCTAACGCTTTGTTGGATTCTTCCGAAATTCGGAATATGCATACCTTGCGACAAGATGCCAGTCTGTATTACATCTCAGCAACATCTGCCTGAAGGTGGCGCCACTGGTTCTTACTTTCTTGTGTCCGTGGATGTTCGTGTACGTCCGTGCATGTCTGTTCGAAGCGATAACTTTCTAACGCTTTGTTGGATTCTTCCGAAATTCAGCATTCGCATTCCTTGCGACAAGAGGCCAGTCCGTATTGTATTTCAGCAACATCTGCCTGAAGGTGGCGCCACTAGTTCTTGCTTCTTTGCATCCGTGGATGTCCGTGTACGTCCGTGCATGTCTGTTCGAAGTGATAACTTCCTAAAGTTTTGTTGGATTCTTCCAAAATTAGAATACGCATTCCTTGTGACAAGACGCCAGTCCGTATTACATTTCAGCAACATCTGCCTGAAGGTAGCGCCACTGGTTCTTGCTTCTTTGAGTCCGTGGATGTTCGTGTACGTCCGTGCATGTCTGTTCGAAGCGATAACTTTCTAACGCTTTGTTGGATTCTTCCGAAATTCAGCATTCGCATTCCTTGCGACAAGAGGCCAGTCCGTATTGCATTTCAGCAACATCGGCCTGAAGGTGGCGCCACTGGGTCAAAATAGATTTTTTTTCGTGTACATCTGTTCGAAGCGATAACTTCCGAATGCTGTGTTGGATTATTCCGAAATTCGGAATACGCATTCCTGCAACAGGACGCCAGTCCGTATTGCATTTCAGCAACATCTGCCTGAAGGTGGCACCACTGAGTTTCTCTTCTTCTTGTCCGTTCCAGTCAAAATGGGTCTTCAATTTTGCTATATGAAATCATTCTATTCCACATCATATGATTTACCCTAAAGCTTTTGCATGAACCATATTTTATTTCAGAAGTATAATGTGAAATAACTGGCGGGGGAATCCCCGCAGTACTGAATCCCTGATTTTTGAATTTCGTGTCATCTTAAACGAAGGACAACATTTTCTTCAATTTTGCTAACAAATAATTGTATTGCACATCATATGATTTACCCTGAAGCTTCTGCACGAATCATTTGTGTCCACACATGTATATTACTATATTAATTACAACTGTGTTCCTAATGTTTGGGTGCACACTGTGCATATGATCAATTTCCTGAATTGAACTGAATTCAACCTTGCCGGTCTTCAGACTGACAGATGATGGCATGCAGTTGTCAGTGCAGTTGTTCATGTGCAGGGAGCTTTCTATGAATGAGTTGCAACCCCAAAAGGCTTAAAATTTATCAGGCACAGACCCATGTTTTTACCCCTCGGCCAATTTTGGCCATGGGGTATTGTCATCATCTTGTACGTCCGTCTGTCCGTACGTCCGTTCGTGAGCGAGATAGCCGGAAAACTGTTCCGCTGATGAATTCAAAATTTGGTATGCTTATTTACCTAGTCAAGGACCAGAAGCCTATAGAATTGGGACCTGATTGGGTGGGAACCTTAGCAGCCATCTTTAATTTCATGCAAAATGGATAATGATCCATATCTCGGAAACCATTCAACTGTTCAATACGAAATTTGATATACATCATCGATACATCAAGCAACTTTCAACGAATTACCAAACAGGCTTTTCTGATTAGCTGGGAACCCTGGAGGCCATCTTTAATTCATGCGAAATCGATAATGCTAGCCTACATATCTCGGTTACCATTCAATTGTTTTATATGAAGGTTGTTATATATCATCGATACATCCAGATACTTTGAATCGGGACCTGATTGACTGAAAACCTTGGTGGCCATCTTTAATTTAGGCAAAATCATTAATGATCTCTATATCTGATTCCGTTGGAGTGCTCAGTGTAAAATTTGGTATACATCATTGATGCATCAAGAGACTTACGATGAATGACAGATCTGGTTTCTCTGATTGAGCGGAAATCATTATCTTGGCGGCCATCTTTAATTTATTCAAAATCTTTAATGATGTTTATCTCTGATACCATTCAAATGTTCTATACGAAACTTGATTTACAGCATCGATGTATGAAGAGACTTGCATTAATGAATAACCATATTAGTTCCTCTGAGTGACGGGAAGGATGGGCAACCATCTTTAATTTATGTAAAATCATTAATGATCTCTATCTCTGACACTGTTCAAATGCTCAATGTAAAATTTGGTATACATTATCGATGCATCATCTCGGTTACTTCTACACGATGTGCCTAGGATAAAGTACTATACTATACACAATTTTTTGTAATTCAGCATCGCAGAAAACCATCGATTGCGTTTTCATGGTAAAAGGGTTAGGAAAGAACTAAACATACACTTCAATGCAGAGTGATTTTGATTGACGCCAGAAATCGCTCAGAACGCTTCTTCGGCGATCTAGACCCCAGGGGCATCTGGGGCCTGGGCGGCCCGTGGATCCTCACCTAAAGTGCAATGATAGTGGCCGTACCACTTTGAATTTGCTTCCGACGCCCCCTGTATTAACAGACAGTGTCAACGTACTGTTCCAGCTGTCTCCTGTTCAGTGATTGGTCATTCGACCCCGCCATTTTAAACTAATACGAGCATTTTCATTGGATCACTATTAGATAAGACCCACCCCAATCTTCATACACAACCACGCGACTGTCTCAGTTGACTGATGACATAGCGCGGCCTCGTTTTGGATTTCAAAATCTGCCGTCTAACTGGGAAAATGCTGTTGTTGCTGCATCAGCCGATCATTGGCCCCCTGTAGAAGATACTATAGGCTAATACATGTAGGCTACCATGCCATGAGATGATGCTTGGAATTGCATTTCGCTCACTTGCACCTACAGGTGGCGACAACTGGTGGCAAATTTAAAATTTGGTTTCCGGGCAACAGGTTGATGCCTTCAGCTTCTCGTCAAATTTGGTTTGCAGATAATGCCTTGAGATGTCACTTGGGGATGCTTTTCGGTGCTTCACTGCATGGAAACTATATCACAGAAGCAATCAACTTTCAGTCAATCGTTCTGAGTTGATCTTAAAACTTGGGAAGGCAGAAAGACCCTTCCACATCCAACGCCTATGAAGCAGCAGTTGCCTCCCTCATGTATATCCCCTGAGACCAACACTGCTAAAAGATATTGCTGCCATTTCGGTGGGGGACCTAGCATCCTCTGGCTGCTTGTTTATACTTCGTGTTATCATAAATCTTTTTAATATTAGCATGAAAGAAGTATATTAGTAAAGTGCATGGCTATGTCCACTATGTAAGTGTAAAACATAAAGTGATTTTGCTGCGGCAAAGGGATTCCAAATAAATATATTTCATTGGTGTAAATGTACTGTGAATTTTTAGATCTGATTGGAGCTCGTTAATCTCCTGTCGAGCAGATACTAATCAGAAATATCAAGTCTTAACACAGACAGACTACGAATAAAAGCAATTGTTCGCATGAAAAGAATGCAATAAAGGGAAATGTAGCTATTCATTTTAATAGCACATCGGTATCGAAAATTCCAAAAGACTGAACGTAGAGACTATTGTAAGTGGAAAATATTTTCTGTCTGAATCTAAACCATCGGGTGTTCCCTAGTGATCAGTATTGGGACAACTTTCCCTTGTTTACTAAGTTACAAGCGTCTAGTCCGTCATTCATAATCCAGCCGTCGTCCATTAGAGAATATCCGCGTCCATAATCCAAAGACCTATTCCATTTCCATATAACAGTATTAGCACCAAATTCAAAAAGACAAAAGTATACATAAACATAGGATTGTTTCCTGCAAGAGAGAAGCGGTCAACAATTTTCAATGATGCTGGCAAGACATCATGATGTTCCAAAATATCAAATCCGTATCGCTGATCAGTATTCTTAATCCATAATATTCGTTATAGAGTCGTCATCTAAAAATGATGTACCTCAGTCACGCTTTGATTGTGACTGTTCATATGAGTACCATGAGGATCTTGAAGTACATGGGCTCATACGGCCCCCAGCCCCGGGTTAAGCGGAATTAGACACATGTTACGAAACGTAGCCCCATAGATCTTGCACGCTACGTTCGTATTTTGCTATCAGCATGCGATATGTATCGCCAAATTTGAGAAACTTTGAGTGGAGGCGCTTGGTGGAATAGCCCTGTTTTATAAGTTTCTGCAACAACGGTCTTTTACATTCAACGTCTGCCATGTTTGCTGATGATTAAAATTATTCGAGAGAAATAACACGTCACCAGGACTGTTTTTACTTAGCTATTTATCTTGTTAGGTTCTGCGACTGGTGTAAGTAAGTGTGGAAGCTTTTAATCAATGTTTATAGTCGTACCATGTCACGTTGACGAACAACGAGAATGGTATTTCCTGTCAATATGAGTTAAAGCCACAGTCCACTGAAAAGGTGATAATAACCTGGAAGTTATCTCCCTTTTATAAATCATATACAAGAATCAATGTTAGGGGAGTTTATTTTTACCGCGTGTTACACTGCTATATAACAGTTCTACAGCAGACTACTATGGACATTTTTGATTCAGCTTCCGTGTTTAAGACTCATGTAATCCGAAACGTTTACAACGGACATGAATATTGATTGATTTGTCTTGATAGCTTTCTTTTGATATAATGAATCACTTGTTAATCCACCACGTATAATGATGTATTTTTACTAACTCTCCAGTATATATTGTTTCATGAAACCTGTTGCTGGGCCTTTTGCATGTTGCTTTTGAATATGAATGAATGAATAAATAAATAGAAAAATACATAAGTAATCTCCAATGTCAATATTTATATATTAACCTTTCTATCTTGGTATTTTGTAGGAGCTTATTTCATATTGTGTATGATTTAGGCTGATCAAAAGTGTCACGGTATAATGACAACGTTTTCACTTTTTTGTTGTGTTTCCTACTTGTCCTCTCATTACTTTGTAATTACAACATTCGGTTCACTAAGCCCTTAAGTGTGATAGAGATCTTGACCTTGAACTTTTTACACCAATGTTAATACCTGCCATAGCGTCCCCGCTAATTTAAAGTATCAACTCACATGCCTCCTATCCTCCAACTACAACATACTGTAGATACTATAATTTCGGTCAAGACATTGTCATCCCTATAACAAACCGCTGAATTGTCATTTCCTATGCCATGGAGAAAGATGTTTACGAATTGCGTGATCGGTCTCATCAACACTGTATGGAGTAGAAGAAACCTTTCTTATGGATAGATGTAAATAGAAACACAACTTGTCGTGATACTTTCCTCACTGGTATTTGCGGTATGATATAAATTGCTTCTTTTGCGCTGAATTCTACGTTAGTTCGAAATTTGCATAGATCCCCTTTCTTTATTCACCGCAAGCTTTACGAAGTAGTTCATTCATGCTTCTCTGACTTTTGAAAATGTACAACGCTACGCACATTGAGTTTGCCTATAGAGTGGAAGTAATAGTAAGAAGCTAAATTCCCGTCAGAAAATGAGGTTTGACGTGATGCTGACGTCATGGATGACGTTGCTTTCGGTCACGTGACATCCGGGCCACATCCGGTTACCATGACGTCACGGTTTGGCACCATGCAAGCTCAGCAATTGTGATCTGCCCATACATAAGCCCCCAGTGACTGTGAATCTCCGGGGAATTCATGTATGGGGCATAGGGGTGGCCATTTTTAACTCTTTTTTTTCTTGTGGATTTTACTATGAGGTGTGGCATCATGTTTTCTTCGTCTCTTGATGGTGAACTCGAAGCCATGCGGTGAGTTTTTTTGAAAAGTTCAGGTAGGTCAGTGGTGGATAGGTCCATACTGGTACAATGGACAATGTTGGTCCCACTGGGAAACCCACTGACGGACATTTGGGGTATGGGGTGTGGTATCTTGTTTTCTTCGTCTCGATGTAGAATACGATGGGAGGGATCCCGAAGACATGAGGTGATTTTTTTTTTGGAAAAGTACAGATAGGTCTTCGGTGGATAGATCCATACTGGCACAGTGTACAATGTTGTTCCCATTGGGAAACCAACTCGTGGACATTTGCTGTATGGGTTGTGGCATCTGGTTTTCGTCGTTTCGCGATGTAGAATACAATGGGAGGGGTCTCAAAACCATGCCGTGAATGTTTTGAAAAGTTCAGATAGGCCTGTGGTAGACAGGCTAGTCCATACAGGTGCAGTGGACAATGTTGGTCCCACTGGGAACCCCACTCATGGACATTTGCGGGATGGATTGTGGCACCTTGTTTTTTTTCGTCTCGCGATGTAGAAAACGTTGGGAGAGGTTTCGAAGCCATGCTGTAAACTTTTGTTGAAAAGTGACTGTGGGCATTCGCACTGCGCAGGTAGATCGAGATGGACGTTTTGTGGTGAACCCCTAATGGTCCGATTGGGTCGTTTGAGGTGTCATCGTGAAGTATTCCTGGGAGAGTGTCCAACTGAATGGGTGCGGGGTGAAACTGACGTCATTCTGTGCATCGGCAGTAGACAAAGGGTATTTGAATGGACGTGCTAGGTTCTAGGTGGACCCATAGCGATCCGACTGGGCTGTGGGAGGTATCCGTGTGAAGCATTCGTGAAGGAGCGTCCATCTGGATGGATGTGGAGTAAAATCAGCGCAATGGTGCGCATGCGCAGACCGGAAGTGTTGGGAAGATTGGCATTGGAAGGGCCGTTTTGGGGTCGAGGGGACCAATAGTGGTACGAATGGGCCGTATGAGGTATCAATGTGAAGCTATCGTGGGGAACCATCCGACCTTGGTGCAGATCACGACTTGGAGATGTCCATGCCATCTGTGACGTCATTGGTGACGTCATCAGTACGAGTGGTAGCCAAAGTGAGCGTTTTGGGGTTGCGCAGAGGTGTGTTTGGGCGATTGAAGGATCATTCTGTGTCCAATACGACTTGCCCAAGACGTTCGATAAGACCATTCCTTCTCATTCACCAATTGTGATATAGTCGACCTTCTGTTATTGGATAAACCTTGTATTTTAGAAGAACTGAATGACTTACAAATATATTTTTTGTGGCATGGACGAATAAAAAACTGATACCATACTGAGACCGATATTTATGAAAATATATAGTTCTTTACATATATTGTTTCTTTACACGCATGCAAGGCATTTTTTTCGCCTGCACAAATAGACAGATTGTTTGTTTTCTATCTTTCTTCTAGATGCCACAGTTTCAGTCAATAGTGATTACGAGAGCTTGCCACGAAGATTGTCTATCCAGCTTGAACAACGCCACGACGAGACATATCAAGCGTGGTGGGGTACCAGAAAAATGATGTTTCTTCAGTTTTGTTCAAAATTCCTGCTTTTCTTCGAGGAAAATTAAGCAAAATCTACTTTATTTTACATCAGACTATTACTTACTTATTTATTATTCAGCTTTTAACAACGAAAGCACATGGATAAAGAATTCAACAATCTGACCGAAAAACCGATTTAAAAATTCCTGTTTTTAAGATGACATAACTGTCATCAAAGCGCCCATCATGTCTTTTTTTTACATTTTCTGGTAGAGCCTGATCCAAGGTTATAGTGTGGTAAGATTCAGCCTCCTAGTCTGAAGGGCAAGACAAAATTTAGGAGGGGCTGAAATGCCCCTCCAGGCCTGGACAGATCTAAAAAAACTCAGACCAGATTGGGTTAAATATGGAATGTTGATACGACAGATACCAGAGTAGAGCGAATCTTTGGGACTACACTTTGTAGTTGATATAATTTTCGTCCTAATCAGGACTTGCACGTATCTCAATGTTACTGATATGGATTATAAGCAGGACGTGCGGCAAGCCATTTAATTGTTTATTCAGTATTTGCTGATATCATCAAACTCGCTGTGATGACAGACCAGCTCAAACAACTCATTTCATGTTGATGGATGAGCACCGTGGACGTCTGATGGAGTAAACGCCTCAACATGGGGTAAAACTGGTAAATGCAATACCCAGGAAAACTAACCTGTAGTGTCCGACTTGTACAACCGGAGAACCACTAGCTCATATAGCCTGTGGCGAAACTGAAATGCTTTATTACACAAACGTGTTATATTTATCAAAGCATGTGAAGGTGGATCTCGATATTCGGGTATTATAATTAGGCCAGTAGTTCCTACTCTTTTCCCCTGTATACCGCTCTTCAGTGCCGGAGGTAGAGTTGAGTATGCGGTAAACCCCGCAAGCGAAATATTAACAACTTTAGTATTGAATAGACTGTTAAAGCAGACTGTTGTATCAAATCAGTTTCTCTTATAACTGCCAATGCATTGTCGCCATCTTTGTTATACATCAGGTGTGAATTGTG
The DNA here is from genome assembly GCA_036873755.1 of Hanleya hanleyi. NCBI lineage: Eukaryota > Metazoa > Mollusca > Polyplacophora > Lepidopleurida > Hanleyidae > Hanleya > Hanleya hanleyi. The sequence goes on along the minus strand of JAVTVY010023273.1, from coordinate 69,931 downwards.
TTGGTAGCTATGGTAATCATTGTACACAGATATTTTCTACGTCATCAATCGCAATGCTCATCGTATATATCACCCAAGTTTTTTATATCCAAATATTTTTAGGACGACACTTTATTATAATGGATGACAGTAGTACGGATTGCCTTCGCTGAATAAGGAATAGTGTATCGATTTAAACAGGGTTTATCGATTTAGATATAATGCTGATCTTCGCCTGATGGACATATGAGACAATTTGAGATAAAAGTAAATACACCAACCCGGAAATATCTTATCGATAGAGTATTATTCTCTCCGTTCGATAGAGAAACAAACAACGATCTGTCAAGGTGAGTGGACGGCTAAGCGTTTTAATCGACTCATAATCGCCATTTATCTTTGTTAGTGACCTGAGGAAAGCGAACAGAATGACGTGGTTAATTGAACAATAATGCATCCATCAACATTCTTTTTGGTCAGTATTGATTCAGTGGATGAGCTTGATATTATTTGTTTTAACCACACCAGACCTGGGAGGAGGGTCATTATCCAACATTCTACCATATTCCTTTGGAATGACATTGAGAGGTGATATTCCCTGACTTTTAGTTTATCATATTTGGGTCACTAGAACCTATTTGCATAACCCCTCAGATAGAGGATCATAGGTAAATTCGAAATGGCGACCATGTGGGGTACATGAAAAGTTTTCGTTACTTTTCTTCAAAATTTGTGCTTTCCTTTGAGGAAAAGTGGGCAAAACTACTTTATTTCACATCCGATTATTATTTACTAATTCATCATGCAGGTTGTGCGAGCGATATGCCCACCCTTTGCAGGCCAGGGCAGATCACAAATCGACGAGACCAGAGAGGGTTAACGCAGAATAGATATTTGCATGGAAGATTTTTTTCATATTTTACTGATGATACTGAATGCTGAAAATACATCGTCATACAGTTACCAATAACTCTCACAGAATGGACAGATTGTATTAGCTGTAAATGTATTGACCCTATAATAATGAATGGTGCTTACATGAAACTTCTCCACCTTCAACCAACAATACGGATTGGAAAATTACAAAGGTAACACCATGTTTTCGGGAAATTTCTGTAACATGTCTGTGCTGGAAATCAAGCGTGAAAAAGATGTGTTTGACGACGATTGTACCGAGGAGTCGGTTGGATTTCTTGTTTACTATTATGGGCTTTTAATAACCATCACCGTCGTCAACCTGATCGGAAACAGTTTGGTAATTTCTACAATCTTGCGACATACAGGCCTACAACATCCGTGTAATTATTACATCGTTGGCCTGGCAGTGTCAGACCTGATGGCCGGGTTATTCTACACAATATACAACCTGTCTCACCAGGAGAGATTCGGTATCAAGGAATTGATCGGTAAGTACATGTAAGCACATCGTAGCATCATCTGCACCAGTCCAGATAGTACCCAAGTCTTCTTTGAATGACTTCTTGACCTGTTTCCCGTTATAATACATTCAAGATTAGGATGTTAAATTAGGATGGTGATATCCGAAGGTTGCGTTTATTGCTTCCACTCTCCATCAGCCTGAGATCAAAGATAGTTTAACCTGGGATGAAATTCAAATCCGTCAACGGTCACATCTCGCAGCGGATTGGCGGAGGTAGACAGCTGGCTGTCCGGGCCTGCTGATTGGTTCTGTCTATAACTATTTATATTTAGAACTACGATTAGTACATGTAGCCAACGAAGCCAGTGTATTGATCCAGAAGGATCAATCGATACTCTGACTCGGGAGGATGATTGGACACATGACTTTATGGGGTTTAACACTACCTGGCCTGGGGGGTGGGGGGCGAAATGGCCCCCCTATCAAACTTTCTGCGCTATCTCCGGAACGACAAAAAATGGGGAGCTGAAACTCCGTAACTTTATAGTTTATCATATTGGGGTCATTTTGAGCATATTTGGGGGAACCCGCCGAGTCGAGGATCATGAGAAAATTCAAGACGGCGACCAGGTGGGGTCCCAGAAAAGTGATGTTTTTGTCATATTTCTTCAAAATTTCTGCATTTCCATGACGAAAAGTGGGCAAAAACTATTTTATGTCACGTCACATTAATTTTTACTAATTTATCATGCAGTTTTTGCGGAGAAATTGCATAAATAAAAAAATTGGAAAATCTGACTAAACAAAATGCCGCTTTTGAAAATGACGTAACTGTGACGTCATCAAAGCGACCATTTTGGATGTTTTTACATTTTCTGGTAGAGCTTGACCCAAGGGTATAGTGTGATCAGTTTCAGCTCCCTAGCTCAAGGTGTAAGAAAAATAATTAGGGGGGCCATTTCGGTCCCCCCTCCCCCCACCCAAGCCACAATAGGTCCCCAAAAGATGCAAGAAAACTAGCTTGTGTTTATTTATTTGAATTTATTCATTTGAATTAACTATATGATTGTTGAGGAAAGAATAAATGTTTGCTATGCAAAAAGGGGCCGAACCAGAAACAAATGTTGCAACAACAACAACAGGAAAACAATTGAATATCTCAAAATAAACATATCATGTCAATTTAAAACTTCTCCTATATGTTATTTGTTACTTAGATTTCTTGTTGTAATATTAAGCAACAGTAAATATTAATTTGAATATATAAGTTTCATTTCTTAACTTTGTCATTTTTGGGTGCACAAGATGTCACTTCAGATGAAAAATTTCTTAGAAATTCATTTCAGAAGCATTGAGGGATTACTAAGATGGTCTGTTTGTAGTTATTCTGAAGCAATTAAACGTTTATAAGAAGTTAATATAGTAATATTTGATATTTAAAGTCGATAATATCAATAATTTTTTTTCTTAACTTGATACCTTTGAACATATTTCAAACACGTGATCCAGAGAGCTCATTATATCACACGGCAAAACCGAAAAGAAGGTAAATTATGTTAAAATTGTGTTCCTGTATACCACAATTTGACAAAGTTCAAAAACGGTTTCAAAATTTTTTTTATTGAAATTAATATTTACATTTTCATTTGTGATGATAAAGCCATGCAATTTTTTACACAATGCTGTTAATATTATCGTTCTGCCGAAAGCATTGATTCCGCCTTTTTCAGTAAAGAATATGTGTTTACTGTGACAGGTTGATGACTATGATGTGCAATTTATGTTTCGGGTGCATTGTAACTGTCACTGAACCATTTGTACTGTAAATGAATAGTATATGTAAACGCTGACGTCAACATTCATCCAACGTTCATTAGCAAACGTTACGTCTGACGGCCGGTCATCATCGAATGCTACCGAATGTTACGTCACACGGCCGGTTATCATCGGATGCAACGTTACATAACGTGTCATAGCGTGGATGGCCAATATAGCGTTTTGAAGCCATTTTGTTAGTTGGTCAGTTTTCTCTAGGTTTTTCAGTCTGAGAAAACATATGCCAATGTTGATCAGAGCTTTGTATTTGTGCCGCCTGAGAATGACGCGACGAGTGTGTTGTAAACTAGGCATAGGGTGACCCTTAAGATGTTGTAGCGATCAGCTACTGTATGTTTGTAGGTTTGTTCATCGTAGATTGTTTCATAATGCATTAATCATCCGTTGTAAACATGACCCAAAATACCCAATGTTTCGTACTAATTCATTAACTGGGACTGGGGATTCCCTTTTAGTACAGATTTGCTAGTTCAATTTACCTTGACCTTTAACCTATGGCCTCAATGTCAATACGCTGAAAGCTATTCCCCAATGTTAATTTCAGTTAAAATTTGGAAAGAATTGAATCAATTGGTTTCAAGTTATCGTGTTAACGGGAAAACGTGATGAACACACACACACACACACCGCGACTTAATGTCTCCAGACCGGAGTCGGACGGGGATAAAAAGCTGGCATGTTCATCGCCAGGACATTCACTAGGACACTAGCTTATATAGCCTACGGCAAAATGGAATTACAAAATTACTCAAAAGTACTGTATCACTCAAAGACGTGCCAAGATGAATCTCCATGTATTTTTTTTTGTTATTTATATTAACTTAGAAAAAAATCTTACATAATCTTCTGACGATGAACTTCTAGCAATGGATTCGTTCAGTTTATTAGCGATATTTGATTTTTTCATCCTCGAGATGATGAACACTGAACCTTGACCTTTTACCTTTAATTCTCTACATCATATTTCAAGCTTTCTTTATCGGTTTATGCGTATAATTTTTTTCCGGGAATCACGTTTTTTATGCTTGATGGCCCTACGGGCTTTAACACTGGTAATACTTACATCTTTCAAATTATCAGAAGTAGAATGTCGGCGGAAACACCTTTCGACTTTTTTCTACGCGTTCTAGCCTCTTTACAGTTGTCATTTAACCATGGCTTTGAATATGTGTAACGCCGGGGTGTTTTCGCGTCATAATTGTCAATCAACAGAATTGAGAATAGTTTAGTAGAACCTGGAACATGTGTAAACAGTAGTTTCCAAGTTGAGCCAGTTAAATTTTCTAATATTATATCTTGATGAAGGAGGATCATCAGCTGAATTTACGACTTTTAGCATGGTGGGAAGTGATCACTTCCATAACGATCATCATGGGCTGATCAAGTAAATGCTACAGGAAGATCACAAAATGAGATATCTAATGTGGAATAAGTCCTTGGTCATCCCAAAGTGTTCTTCGGCCATTAAAATTATCCATGAATAAACACGGTTTGGAGAGCTGGCCATACATACCAAAAGAAGGCTTGTACACCGTGCATAATGTCAAAACGGAACTCAAAGTAACACGAACGGCTACAAATCCGTTTTTAAATCAACAGGACCATGTAAATCACCCATTTTAACACGTATTGAAGAGCCACCTGTAGCCCTTCTATTTTCCCCAAAAGCTTAGGAATGATAAGGAGTATATTGCCATAATTCATTTCTTTATTTGCTTCTTCGAGAAAAGACCCATTTAAACACAAAGCTGGGTGTCCATAATCCTGAGCCAACAACTGAAACTCATTCAAACGAGGTTGGAAACTGGGCCACGTTTATTCCATATAAATGCATAACACCCTAGAACGCACAGACCATGAAATAGTGTGTCAACTTTAATAGCCATTATTTACGTTAAATTAAAGATCTTCTTCTCTGGGTTTTCTGATCCTTTTTCTGATCTCCTTGCAACTCCTTTATATCTGTATTGCTTATAAATTTCTTTTTCTCTCTTCTGTCCACATTTCTCTTTCGACCTCTGGTTTATGACAAGTTTTCTCCATGTTTTTTTTTATCAACCGGGATATTCTCCGGGATGGATTTCGCAGGTGTGTTGGGAATGGAACTATTATCTACCCTTCACCCTCGTTTTCATGTTTTTGGGTAGCTAATATTACTAGCATCATTTCTAGTGAACCCAGCAATCGCGTCAGCATCTGAGATGAGGTTAAAGTTACCATCAGAATGCACAGGTTTTTTGATCACTATGATTGTCGTCTGCATCGAATATAGTGGTATCGTTGCTGAACATTTGATTTCCGTTGACAACAATGTCGTTCTCTTCTTTAAACAAAGAGTCCTGAGTCTGAGCTGTTTTGGGATCCACAATCTCAGCAGACCCACTGCATTCAGACTCCTGATCATCCAGCAAAGCATCCGGACTTTCTGCCAGTTTTTTTCTTCTTGTTGGGTCAACTCATTGGAATGTTTTTTCTTTTGCTCTATAATATTTGTCTTCTCCTCGTGATCCAGCCTGCCCTAGAGTTGATTGAATACAAGGATCCATTTGCGGAGAAGTCTGGTCGTTCCAGCCAAACAGAATATCCCTTTTTCAGAATTTTTAAGCGCTTCTCCATATTTCTTACATGCCCGTTCTAAATGTTCCGCCTGACCATTACAGGAATTTACCTTGAAAAGGGTCGACAATTCTATTTTATTTGGTTTCTTCTCAATGATAAAGCAGGTGTTAAACTGAACTTTATACCAAACAGGGAGACAAAAATCTCTAAGTAGAATTGTAGAAGGAAGCGCGGCTTTGATGCAAGACAACCACCCCTTCCTAACCTCAATTCCCAAAGTTCTTTCAGAAGAATAGTACTCATCTTGAATGATAATAACTTCGAAATATGTCCCAACTACCTCAGAAATGTCAAGGAATCCCAACAATGGATGTGATTTTGACAAGTACGTTCCTGAGCTCAGTCTTCTCGAAACGTGAATATCTAAAATACCGTTTGAGACAAGAACATCCTTGCTCCATTCACTTCATACCGTCACAACCAAAATAGCCTTTGACACCCTCGCCAGTTCACTTTGCTCCGACAAAATTTTGTAACCGCGATAAATATCAATCGACTTAGCGGCATCTTGTCATAATAGCTGTTGACTCCGTAGCATCTCAAACGCTATGTTTGATTAAGTTCTAGAGGAAAATAATCCACCTGTCCCTAGGGAACCTCAAAACAAATCAACTCTCATCAGGGAGTCTCGCAAAAAACCCAAATAATAATAAAAAAAAATTAAAGCTGAAAATAGATATACTATAAATGAAAGAATAGTTACACACTTACTTCTCAACACACAGGTAGTTAAGTTCCATAAACAGCCCCCAAAAGCACTCTCCCAACACACAAGTAGTAAAGTCATATAAATAGCCCCCCCCCCTCCCCCGCAACAGAGCCTCTCAGCACATAGGTAGTACAGTTTTACAAATAGTCCCAAAAGGGAACCTCACACCTAGAGCGAACGTCAGACGACAACAGAACAGCAGCGGGCAACCCGCAGACTGTCAGTTGAATAGACAGAACAATAACTGAGAAATAGGTCAACTTATGCACTTGTGCATGTGTATAGCACAGACAAATACACTATTCTAGTCATCCGAACTGACCGAGACAACAAAAATTCCCAAACAGCGAAAATCGGACAGATGCAACAAATGTTCACTAAATATATTACACAAGAAATCTGGAACAACTTCAATGATAAACCTCAAAATTAGACAAAGTCGCAGAGACCAAATTGACAACACATCTGAACTCTTAAATCCGTCTAATCGGGAACCCGTTTCTGGTTGGATTTTGGTTTGGATTCCCATTATTAGATTCGGGGATTTCCTGTTTCCCTCACCACAGACCAATGAACTCTGTACCTGACGTGTTTGCTTCGGATCCTTTTATTTTGTCTATGACAAATAACCTCAACTACATCTGAGCTTCAGTGCTAACTTCTAGGACATACTAGGGCTGCTAAGCAGTTTACGGCTTGCATATCAATATTAACACATAAATTAGAAGACGAATGTTACCAGTGTTACTCAAGGTCACAGGGCTCCGGAACAAGAGTCTTCAAGGGAAGGGGGAAAGAATGGAGACGTGTATCTCATTATCTCGAGTCTCTTACACCCTATCCTAGTATATGTAGGGTATACATGTAGGGTACCTCATATAATGAGTTACTTATAATTATTTTTCTACCCTCTCTCACCCTGCCGATTCTTGTTCCGCAGCCCTGTTTCAAGCTATTAATCAAACAAAATAGAGGCGTATTTCATAAAATACTCTTGTTTCCCCTGTGCCAGGTGACTGGGCAGTATGCAGATATCTGGTGTTTGTGACACATGCACTCTTCTTCACGTCCGGCTTTCACGTAGTTGCTGTCACGGCCGCCCGGTACATCGTGATCGTGAAGCCCCTGAACTCAGAACATTACCTGACCGTTCCACGTATTACCATCTCTCTGGCCGCCATATGGAGCTGTTCTTGGTCCCTATCGGCCATACTCAACATGACGTTCACACCAGCAGGTAAAGTATAGCCCTTGGTGCAGATCCTTCTAGTTCTTTCTCCAAATCTATTATCTTGAATGATGGCTACACAGTTGACCCAGGGAAACTTTGATATTTCAGTACTGTAGAGTTTTTACCAACCAGTTTTGTTCAGAAAGGCCCTAACATTGGTTTGTTCTGTAAGCGGTGCTGAGCGGAAATGTCATGTCCGAACTACTTCATTAACTGAGTAGTTTAGTACAGTCATGAACCGACAATTTCCATCCTGAATCTGATCAGAACTGTACAGTTTCTGAGCATTCAGTTGTTGACTGCATGGAGTAAAAACTTGTTATACCTATCAGTAAAGCAGTGGTACCGTACAGGTATTGCTCAGTATAGTATGGCCAACAGCTGACCAGAACTTCTCAAGGACCTTTCTGAGTAGAAAGGACCTGGCGCGGTGTAATGAGGTTTCGGCCCCCATGAGGTGCGGTTTAGAGTGCCAAAATGAAATATCGCGTACGAAAGAAAATGTTCAGTTAGCTTAACGTATATTATCCTGTCGAAGGGTCTGAGTAATTTCAAGCCCTTGGTCTTAGGGTTTTTGAAAAGCAACATTTGAAATAGTTTGATTCTGCAAAATTCTTTGTTTCGGGATTAAAAAAAAAGCAGTGTTTTTTTTCTGTGTAGTATTTGAATGCCAGTCCAGAAACCAAACCGTTTTGGGGCAACAACTCACAATTGCCACGATAAATATTTCGGGGTGAAGTTTATCTTGTTTCTGGACTGGCTTCAGTTGTTTACGGAGAGAGAAGTGTGCTGTTTTGTACAAAAGCAGTACTTCAACATGCATCTATTTAAAACCCATAAGGGTACACCCCAGGGATTCTCCCAGTCGGCAAGTAATAGACCGTGGCTCCGTTTCTCGGCCACCAATTGTCGTAAAATCTTCTCCCCAAAGCACCTATATGTATATATTTTCTGAAAGAGCATGATCAATCTATTCTTTTAAGACACAGCTCTGCTATGTAATTGAAATATGAATCTCAAACATTCACCCGGGCTTGCTTCATTTTTTAAGGAAATCCATTAAAACGTCGAAAAATTGTCAAATTCGGCTCAATTTCCAGAAAAGTCTGTACGAAGCAGCCATCGATCTGTACGAGCTTGTTTGCAGTGTTGATGATGCTGAATATGATGGTATTATAGATATAAGCTATTAAGAAGACAGTACGAATTATGATGTAGCAGAACACTGGCGGTCTATCGTGTTATAAAGTTAGACCTGGACCATCGCTACGAAACTGTGGAGGGCCACCTAAGATCCAAGGCCTGGAAATACTGAGACCGTACAAGATAGTATATTTTTCGCTGACTGAAAAAAATCTTTCTTACGCATTATTTCATTTTAGCACTCCAAAACTCCACGCGCGGGTTCCAAAATGTCATTAAAGTGTGCCAGGTCATTCCCAGGCGGCATCCATCGGGCTGACGTCTGTAACAGGTTGAATCATATCGGCATACGTTGGCATCGGCAGCGACACGTCGATCTTACGTCAGCCCAAAGTCGCATCGGCAACGCATATTTCAATGCTGAGTTCAATCTATCGGCATTAGGTTGGCCCAACGAAACATCAGTCTGCCAGGTTTAACATCGGCTTAACGTCGACCCGACATCATGTGCAGATGTATTGCAAAAATATCGGGCCTACGGTAACCACACTCAGATCTACATAGGTTCATGATTTTTACTTCTAACACGCATTGAAGACCTATCTATTCATGGCTGAAATACTTTTTTATACCGTGAATGCCGCATTTTAGATGGGTAGGCGTTAGTCAATAATTTCCTTTTTGATGCCCCAGTGAATAAATAAATATGAATATTTATCTTCTTCTGTGGGGATCAAGCTTTCAGGTGAAATTAATTAAAGCTGAAAATATAGTCTAAGCCAGGGTTGCCCGACTTTTTGCACGTGCATGGGCCTGGTCAATCGATGTGACATATTTCTTTGAAAAAATGCGATTCAACCAAAGACACAATGAACCTTTTATGACCATTCGAATCAGAGATTTTTATATAATGCAGAAAACGGAAAATGTACACAGTTATGGTCTATAATCGTTTTGTGAAAAATTGTTATTGCGCGTGCGAATAGTAAGCTCAGCTCTGAAAAGACTTTAGGTCTCGTCACACGTATATAACGATGGATGGGTATTGCCGGCGATGATGATTGAAGACCCTCCATGTCAACGGATTTGCTGGCAGACACAAGGATCCCGTCGCCGCTGCTAAGCTGCCTTCTCGGCTCTGCTGGTGAGTATATCATCAAGATGATTGATGTAAATTGTGTTATAGGTAATCAAGGGATGTAATGCACTGTACTATATAACTACTGGTATGAAACTTTGATCGCTAACAAATCTAGGCCTATCAAAAATGTAAGTTGAAAACCGGGTCCGGATGATCTCGTTGATGTTGTCCACACATCCTATTTCCGCCTTTTATGACATTAAATACCCATCAGTTTTAAAACTGTTTGGTGCCATGAAATTATCCATGGACTATGAATTATTTTACCTGGCATGACATGACAATGATGATGATTGTGTGCAATCACAACACATATTTTTCCAGTATCGATCGCCTTATGTATTGTTGTTTCGGGGGGGGGGAAGGGGGAGGCGTAGGGCGAGATCGTTTAATTTTTGTTATAAGTGAGTTTTTGTGGATCAAATATGACACGTACATAGTCCAGGCACAATACGTTCTTATTTGTCTGTCCGTCTATCACACCTAAATTGTATACATCCAGGATTGTTTGAATATTGACTTGGGGTTCTCGAAATTATTAGACTATTGAACATGATTCATGGTGCATGGATTTTAATATTAATTTTTGTTGAATTTTATTCATGAGCCGTCAACAAGTTCATTGTACATGTACCTAGCCAAGTTTTCATGTCGTCGCCCGTTCTGTCACTCGCCATGCTTCCTGTACAGTCCGAGACCACTACGCTGCATGCGCCACACGGATCTATCCGGCAATAAAACAACCAATTCCCAATTTCTGCTGCCTATTTTTTTGGCTTTCGGTAAACGGTTTGATAGCCGTGAAGAACTGAGATTTCTATAATTCGTCTTCAAAACTCAATAGGTGACACGAAAAAGAGAGTTTTTTAGCGCCTAGAACACCTGACCCAAACTCTTGGAAAATTTAGTTTTCCGTTGGTATTTGGAGGCGGATTACAGAGCTCCTCAGAGCTTTTATCAAACGATTTGCCGAACTCGATAAAAATATAAGACGGATAGTGAGAAGGGTTTGTCTTATTGCTTGATAGAGCCATGTGCCCCATGCAGCCTAGTGGTCTCGGAGTGTACATGCAGCTGTATAGAGGGGAAGTATGGCAGAATGACAGAAAAAGGAACACATGATAACTTGTCTGACATGTACCATCAATTACCGCTTTTGTATACATGTAATGAAAAATCCGAGCTATGACAAGAGACTTTTCAAACTTTGTTCAGGCCTCCTGAAAATAAGTTGAAGATGTACACTATTTGATGAACTATGATGATTCTTTTTTCAAAATGTGTATACAAATTATCAGGCAGGCCATTTGCATTCTATTGTAAAGTTTGCCTATACGACACGTGTGTAGAGTTTTATGTGGTTGGGATTTAATAATGCAAAGGGTGAAAACAGCCCTCTTACAACAGCATAAAACTACATTATGATTCCCTGAAATTGTATATTCAATCAATCCTCATCGATTTACGGTTATTTCAGGCACAGTTTTGCAGGGAACATGACTTTTTATTACCTCAATGTGACCATGTTCATTTTATTTTGTAGGATCCCTGATGCTATGGTGATGCAGAATTGGTAGAAGGCAATCGATATAGGTGCATCAAAAATTGGTGGAGAATTAGTGATGCAACATGTACAATGGTGGACAATCTGTTGTCGTACCACATGGACAATGTCGAGAGCAGTGCTGGTTATCAGCTGTCATACAGTGACAACAATGCTGGACAATCGGTTATCAATATACCTGGACAATGTTAATCACCTGCCATATAGTGTTGACAGTGCTGAATAATCAGTTGTTATACTGTGACAAGCAGTGCTGCACAATCGGTTGTCAGAGAACATAAAATTCATTGTTTCCACAGATCAATTTCACATAAACTAGGATAAAAGTAACTCCGAAAATGGAAATCATTGTGATATAATATTCTATATTTCGGCTGTGCTTATGCCATCATCAGGAATACATATAAACAATTGGAGTATACAAAAGACGTACATTTGCTCTGTCCCCTCACATGTTATTACCAAATGTTAAAATAATAGACCAAGCCAAGAATTGGAATGAACTATTGTTCAAAGAAGCACTTGCTATCAAGAGTAAAATACCTAAACCAAATCATGGAATAATGGCATCAAAGGATCTCATTGTCTTCAGGTGAACATGAGCTTCATTGTCTATGGCCTATGCGGTTTAACCAGTACTCACTAATATATTGAGTGTAACTCCCACCACTGGTTGATCATTGTTTGCTGAACTCCAATGCTCGCTTGTATATTTACCGCATTTTCTGCTCAAACTTGTATATATAGCCGACTGTATACTCCAATTGTTTATATGCATTCCTGATGATGGCATAAGCACAGCCGAAATATAGAATATTATATCACAATGACCTCCATTTTCGGAGTTACTTTTATCCTTGTTTATAGAAGATAAACAATGACGATGTTAGTGCTGGGCCATCAGTTGTCATAGAACATGGACAATGGTGATGGCAGCGGTGGATAATCAGTTGTTATTCAGTGTGGGCAGTATTGAATATTCAGTTGTTATGAAGTGACAACAGTACTGGGCAATCGGTTGAATGTGAAAATAGTCAATGATTGTTATACAACGTGGTTTGTCAACACAATGTTTGTGAACATTATAATGATAAATATTAGTGATTGATAATCACGTGCTATATAGTGTGGAGCCATGGACAATCTGTTGTGAACAACTAACAGTGGAGTTAATCATGTGGTCCTCATTTGTCTTACAGTGTTTACAGTTGGTAACAGGCCATGCATGTCAGTGGAATTAATATTATGGGCAGGTAATAAAGTTGACGTGGTAACAGTACCTATACAATGGCAGAATGTTGAAAACCGCCAAATTTCAGAATTATCTTAGGTCTAAGTTTTATTAAACAAACTGTTGTTAAAAGCTGTCTTTCTGTTTGGATTTTTTAAATCTATACTACATGTAGATCTTACTTAATTACTGATACTACTGATATATATATATATATATATAGGTATAGGTACTCAGATCTTGTGGTCAAAGTAACAAAAAAGATATCTTGCCATTTATTGTACTTATAATCCAAACAATTTCAACTTCTTTCCGGTAATTCAAAATAATCGAAATATGTTGGAGTCAAATGATCACCTCAAAAAGACATTCAGGAACACCACTATTATAAACGGTAACCAGGGCGAAATTTATCCCTCGCACAGATTCCACTTTCAAAACGAGCAAATGTGGCGATACACGTTGCAAAAATTGTGATCACCTTATATTGGATAGCTATTTCACATTTCATAAAACCAATTATACATTTCAGATTAATGCAAATATGAACTGCAATTCTCGGAATTTAATTTATGTAATGGTGTGTAGCGGTTGCAATAAGTACTACATAAGTGAAACAGGGGATACTTTGCGTAATAGATGTCGTGTACACCGACAGCAAATTAATACGCCTCACCTTCAACGTCTGCCTGTTACAAAACATGTAGCTCAATGCGCCAGGCATTTGGAAATTAAATTTAAAATATTTCCTTTTTTCAAAGTGCCGGTTGATGACCGGACTAGACGTGAAGTGACAGAAACAAACTTCATACATAAGTTCTGTTCTGAGCTTAACAGAGAGAATAATTGTAATTGATCGTCTCTATGTTAATCCGATAGTTTGCAAATTTAACTCACTGTTAATACTCATGTTTAATTCTCTCGATTGTTCAGATTGTTTATTGTCTGTAATAATACGGGATATACTGTGAATGATGTATTGAAATCCGTCGATTGTTATATTGCCATGTATGAACTTGTTTAATGTTAGATATACTGTCGCTTAGACTACAGTATCCAAGTCAATATTACATGTGTGTATGTATAAATAGCCGTAATTTATTTGATCGAATAAAGCTTTGATAAACCGTCGAGACACGGTGAAACTAGTTAGCCAGAAATCAAACCAGTTGACTTCGTCATGATTTTTTAACAATATTATATTTGCCGCACACAAAGGCAGTTTCGCTGCATTTATTTACTGTATATATATATATATATATATAAACAGCTAAGTGCATGCAAAAACGTCACCACGGGCAACCAATGAAGAATGGCATGTTCGAGGGACGGGGATAGAAGTTGTGGGGATTACCATCCATGAATGTTCAGACAAATTGCAATTTATATACGGTGGTCCGACGTTGATCCGTTTCTGGTCCAACTTTGGTGTCGCTCCAGCGACGTCAATACCGTCAACGAGCCGCGATGCAGAAGTCGTAGAACCGCCAACGGGAGGCGAAGTTGGCCCGATGGAAAACAACATATTGGGCCGACGTTTAGCCGCCGTGCACATGCGGTCTCAGGTTGCAGTCCCAGGATTGCCTATACAGAGCAGGGGTATATGAATCGGAACCGTCGCCGTCATCACCGCCCCCCCCCCACTAAAACCACCCCTTCTACATCCATTAACCTTACCCACAATACTACAACCACCACTACCTCCGCCATCACATGCCACCCTATATGTTTTCGAACGCATCTTAACGTTAAGAGTCGATGAGAAATGTCTGGGCATCAGAGCATTTCATTATCAGGGAACCTGTATCCAATATTCATAGAGGGTATATATATATATTCGATTATTTACTTTGAATTAAGATACAACATTCGTATTCTGCATTCTAATATTAAATACGAAAATATTTGCTAAAGTTCTGTAGGTATAGACCTACGGTAAACATCTTGCTGTGAATAATAATAAAATCGATGAAATCCAGTGTCTATCTAGCAAGATTGATATACACATTTTCCATGATAAACATTAATAAATTGAACCAGATCAATATTACTATCAGCTGTGAGTGTATGCAGACCAAGGTAATGAGGCGTGCCGATAATAGCGATAACATTTCTGTTACAACATATCTTACACTACGCTCATAAACAGCCTGTGTCACATACGTCATTACTCTCCTTGTCCCCCCTCCTCTGATTCTGTTGACCGTTAGGGGGGGGCGCTTTATCTGATTATCCAATCAAGGTGCTGTAATAGCACTGAGGTAACCAGATTCTTTATACAAACGCGATAAGTTAACTATTGCACGTGATCGAAATTACGTCAGATCCACCGAGAGAAAAGATGGCGGATGCCCGTATGTTGGCTGCTGTCATAAACTAAGCGAAAGTAGACTCATCCGTAAGAGTGATTCTCATTAGCTGTTAATGAACGTAAACTTTCAGAAGTCATCCAAGATTTCCCACAGTTGCCGCGATCTCTCACAGATCTATTTCATACTGTAATGGAAATACTAGCACTCCAACTATACCAACTAGGCGTACCGTAGGTTATTTCTGACGCAAGTATCATCATTAATCTGGGAAAAATTACCCACCGCGGCTAGTTCACGATAATCACCCTATAAAGGCTGTTCATGGATAAAGGTTATCACAATTAAAAGAGTGTAGACAGTTTTGTATAATGATTGGTTTATGCCAATTATTTGATTTTCGCATTCTCCATTGCACAGATACAGTACATGTTTAAGTGCTATATTAGCATTCAGGTTGGTGAGCGGGGTGGAGTGACCCATACCGAAAAAGTCCTGTAAACATATCAAACTTCACAGCTTCATTGAAGTTACATAAATGAATAGCTGAATAATGTCTCTGGTGATGTCTGGCGTGTTTTCAAAGTTCGGATTTTGAGTCGCAGAAGCGCAATGCGCGATGGAAATGAATGCTCTGCATTAACTGACGGAGACAATAGAACAGTGTAATGTTGCACTGGTATGACAAAGTTGAATAATCCCGATACATATTTATGCGACTTGTGGAAAGTCGTTCAGTTTTGCAAAAAAAACCAACAACGATATCATGAAAGCCATGCTGATCTTGTGAGGTTTTGAGGAATCAGCGTGTTCTTAAAAAGTCCACGACAAATAAAAGTCACACTGGAGCAAGGGTAGAATCCTTCCAGATTAAAGGGGAAATTTGGTATATTTTAGGTCTATTTGGCGTAGGATCGCATATATGCTTTCCTTGATTTCAGCGAACTACCCTGGTATTTGCCGTTATGAGCTGATCTTTACGCTGTGGCACATAGTCGGAGAAATGATCATCGCCACACTGGTGCCTTTACTGATTATGACCTGTTTATATATCCAGATTACCAGCATCGCCAGAAGACAGGTAAGTTGAATATAAGGCCAGAATAGTAGCCATTACATCAGCTGGCAAATGACTTGGAAATAAGCCTGTACATAGCCGGTTATTTCATTGAAAGGGCTGGACCAGGCACAAACAATGTTGAAACGTATTCTGACTCTTCTCTACACCCGCACATTACTTTTCGTCGATTTTTTTTGTGATTCGTGTGACTGTACACGCATACTAGGTAGGGTATATGATGCGAGATATACCATTACAAGTGTGTACATTTCGGCACCTTTAGCTGACTTAGGTATGTTAAAACCAGAGAGGAAAAAATAAATAAGCAAATTAACAAAAGGTCATAAATCGAAAGATCCAAACGGACCACAAACCCACTGACGTTGAAAGCCTTCATGAAGATGATATATTTATATCTTATAGGCAAAGGTAATCGCAGCACTAGAAACGATGTCGACCAGGGGGACTGAATCCGATAGGAAGCAGTCTCTGAACAGAGCAAGAAAATCCACAAAGATGGTCACAATGCTTCTGGGATTTTTCACGATGGGCTGGACTCCATATTGTCTGTTTGGAATTGTTAGCTTGACATGCGAGACCTGTGAAGTCAACGAATACCTTAGGTGGGTAGGTTATAAATGATGTAATACTAACGCCAAGTGACGTTAAACGTGACGTAGTGCCAAGTTGTGATCTCTCGGACTGTACAATTTACTTCGAGTAGACGGGATGGATAGCACCGTAAGACTCTGATTTGCCACAATGGTGGGCTCGTTATACCCATACCGGCAGACATAATTTGCTCAACCCAATTATTATATGTTAAATGAGCGTAAAAACATTGATGCAGCTTGAAGGCTGGAAGGTTCACCAACAATGTCTCCTTCCAATGTGGTTTTTATATGGTGAAGCTTGGTGAGAGCTTTGCAGAATAATCATCAACTTGTTTTCATATTTCTACACAACTGTTCTACTTGCAGGGCCAGCGCGAGACTTTTACTTCATATGAATACGGCTGTGAATATATTTATTTATGCTGGACGTCTGGGAGATTTTAGGACAGCGCTGAAAAAAGACATAACCAAGATGTTACGGTTTCTTCGTATTCGGTGTTAGGAATGGTAATAGGGAATGTGAGCGTGACCAAAGGAAAAGATGGTGATGGTCTTCATTACGAATCTGTTAATATCAATCAGGGATGAGCTTCGAACTGGACACATTGTGGACATCAATCAATCAAGATGGCGGCCGACATAAGAACAGCGCATTTGCCTGGATGGGGTATATCTTGCTTTGCAAATATTTATGCCGCATGCAGATGTTAGCACCCGGAGATATTCATCCAAACCCTAGGCCCGATGATTCGAATTCTACTACGGATAAGACAAACAAATGGGCATGAGGAAAACCAAAGAATCCATGCGGGATTTGTGATCGCGGGATGAGTAATAGATAGGCTGCTAATCTGTGCGATGTTTGTAATACGTGTGCCCATGGAATTTGCACGGCTATTATTTAGAGGTGTACAGAGCCCTGGGTAGATCAAACGACGAGTGGCACTGTCCACATTGTAAAGTAAATAGTTTGTCATTTCTCGGACTCTTTCTTTGATTTTGGATACCGACCTGATGCTACATGTAATGTGCCAAGTGCCACAGCTAAATCTGAACAGTCAAGGGTAGAGAACCTTCTGGAACCTATCACAGCAACAAATCCAACAGGACTTTCAGTTTGTTATAACAACATAATCAATCTTAGACACAAAATTGTTCATCTCATGAATATATTTTACAGTATCATAGGTATCATACGATTATCCAAAAAAGTTAGATTGCACATTTTCAACTACGCAGTATACAATAATAATAATATACAATAATAATAGGATATAATTTCTTAGAAAAGACGGTTTGTTTATGTGCGTTCGACTAGCCCATATACAGAGGTGTACAACCTCAAGACAACATCATCATCACTTGAGGTAATCGCCCTTAAAGTGGGATTACGTGAGGAAAACCTGTTAATCATCATGACCAAGGAACCGCCCAAAGCCAATGTGAACTTGCGCAAATTATCAAACCTGGCCTTACGTCAGTACGAAGCCATTCTAGTCCTAGCGACATGAACTGTGACTTACACCGTTAACAGAAAAGCCAACCCAATTATGTGAGACTTTGCACATTTGCACAGACCTTTTGTTCTTTGATATATGTTGGCATTTGTGGGAAGTTGATGCTGGGTCGACATCGGGCCTTACAGACTAGTCTTTTGTGTTAAATGCCGTCATTTACATCTGACGACGATACAGCTCACCAATCTCCAATGTACGAGTTGTCACAGCGAAACAGCTCACCAATTACCAGTATACGAGTTGTCAGAGCATTTCCATCATGGCTCTCTCGATTTGTATCTAATACCGCTTATGCCGGTGCTAGGGGCCGTGTGGTCATATCATCCATGTTGCCACATGAACAGGTACAATAAAAGCGTACCTGAGATACAACACATATCACGAATCGTAAGATTCTTGGTATGTGCTTTAGAATGGGTTAACCGGAAGACTACACTGTGAAGTCATATGGCTCTGTCAGTATGTCGGCACCTCTTCCCACTTCCCTTATATGTGTTGTAATTTCAATTTCACTCAGCTGATTGAAAGTCCCTCCTACCACCGAAAGGATAACCACTCACTCTTGGATGTTATACTTGCCCCGAACCACAGGAGCAGCACAGCACACGGCGAAATATACCTTGGCTTTAGTGATGGATATGATTTAATCTACACCATTCTGAGAGAAAAGGCACCCAGGAAAATAACTTACCTGAGCTCAGATATTTCAACGAGGCAGATATATACAGGATTTTGAACAAATACCTTTTACATGCTGTGAAATATTTTATGATCTCTCTGATAGCTATTTTCTGAAAATGGCAGAAAAAAATATTCAAAAACATGCTTCATTGAAAACCAAAAAAGTGGGTTGCTTGGAACCCCATTTATGAACACGACATTAAGAAAATCTGTCCGTTATAAAACCCGATTACGTGATCATGGTAAAATCTGATAACCAATCCAAAAGATGTGACCATTAAGCTAAAAGACCACTATGTTAATATGGCCTACAACATTATTGACAGAATCAGCATGGATGTGAGAGATGAAAATTTACGGACAATAGAAGTAATTTGGAGAATTCTTTGCCGAGCCTAGCAGTATTAGAAATATTCAGAGTGAAACAATTTCAAAAACTGTTCATAAAATTCCACCTCAGGAAGTGAAAACTACAATATCTCTGCTCCATCTTAAAAATATCCACAGAACACGACAATATACCTGCAAACCTTGGTATACCTGCGGCTGTTGCATTAAGCTGGCCAGTATGTAACATTTAACAACAGGTACATCTTCCCACAAGACACCAAACATGCTGAGGTGGTGCCAGTCCATAATAAAGGTCATTTGCTCACCATGGATACATAGTGTACTAACAGCTCTCTGCGAAATTATGCTAAACACGAGGCACTGAACAGACAGCTCCTATTATACGAACGATTTCAATTGAGTTACTGACATGAAATATGGTTCAATATATCAGAAATATTTACGACGTATTATTGTATCAATGAATGAAATCTCATTTGAGATTTGAAAAATATGTAAATGTTTGTTTTGTGCTCGCAATATCGTAGAAGCAGACCGGGATTTCATACAGGATTGATTGGGTAGTTCGCACCAACAGGCACAGAAAGCTCTTGGCAAGACAGGGCTCATAACGATTGTGGCCCTCAACAGACCGTGTCAGTTTTACCGAGCAGTGAACGGCAAATGCAAAATTATGATAAACACGAGGCACTGAACAGTCAGTTCCTATTACAAGAACGATTTCAGTTAAGTTACAAAGGATTACTAAGGGGTCACGTCCAATCGATCGTGACGGTTTCTCGATAAACGAGTAAAACCGATAAATATCTCGTCTCGAAGGGTCCCGGTCTATCTCTATCGATTGTAGTCCCGGTTTGCTCGCGGTTTTCTCTCGAAGCAGACGATCATCTCGATCCTCCTCGAAATAACTCCACGTGCTTCGAGAATGGATTCGAGATGCCATCAAATGAAAGTTTGAACCATTGAACCAGGCGTATGTTCCTCATGTATGTACTCTATGGCAGCGAGACTAATCTGGGCGAGTATATATGCATTCAAACACGGATAATGAATTAAATTGAACATGAAACATTTAATATTATTTTGTTATTCCGTCTAGAAATCTGTAGTCGCATGTTTGCTTTGACATCGCTATTTCTCTGCACGTCATGATTGGAAAAGAAGAAAGAAACATCACCAATTGAAAATGTATAAACTGGCTCAGTTATATAGAATTTGAATCACTATATGAGATACGCTGAGAAACTGCGAACAGAAATATTTTCTGCAAGTCTTATAAAAATTAATAAAATTCCATAATTATGTTCCTCTGAAAGTGTGTGAGAAAAGAGGATCTTTATAGCCAGAGATGTCCTCCGTATTCATAAATAAAGTGGATATGAAGACCACAGGATCGGCTGGTAATTCACTGGAAACCACGCATAGAATAATATAAACATAAACGCTCGATCGAAGATTTCGAACAAACAACACGCGGTATCGTTTATATTAAAATTAAATGTATGCGTATTGGTCTAAAGCGTGATTGCTCTCTGAATTGGGTGGTAATTACTTTCCTTATTTGGTTAATTTCCTAGACACATCAAAACAGCCATAAATAATAGAACGTGAGTATATTATCAAACGCCTCCAACAGTGCTGTTTCATTTTTTTCCTTTCAAAGAAATTAACCCCTCTCACTTCGCAGTTGTTTTAAGCTGACGGTTTTTCACAGACC
Source organism: Hanleya hanleyi (assembly GCA_036873755.1). Classification (NCBI taxonomy): domain Eukaryota; kingdom Metazoa; phylum Mollusca; class Polyplacophora; order Lepidopleurida; family Hanleyidae; genus Hanleya; species Hanleya hanleyi. The sequence continues at coordinate 48,848 of JAVTVY010023273.1, read as the reverse complement.
GACTGTGGCGTGGATTAGTTCCGAATGTCAGTATTTCCGCTAACCATTTCCGGGCGAGCTTACGTCATGAATAAACTTTGTTGATATAATCTCCTTACTGGAACAAGACTGTAATTTCCAGTGAAATGAAATCTGCAATGAATAATACCAAATTGTAAAACAAATTACACATCGAGGTTAATACTCCGGTCAAACAAGTAACATAGCTTTCATTTTTCAGTTGAAACGATCCAAGTTTGGCCCAAAACACTTTATAGAACAATAATCAACGTATGCTTCCATACCACTATTATTCAGATAATACCCCGTTGATGTGTCATTTATTCCGCGGCGGATATCAATCAGATACACAATTAATTATCGATGTGAGAGAAGATCATTCAATTATATATTCATAATTTATATATAACAGGAAACATCTGGACATAGATATAACGAATAAGCGATGAATAACATGGAAAACACCTTTAAAAAAATCTTTTTCTTGATTCTAATTTGGCCGCGATTTACGTATACGACGAGCGCCCCCAAAATATGGTTCCCGCGCAACACGCTAATCGCCCGAGAAGTAAAGATAGACCAAATTAACAGCAACAAAACACGGACATATTGAAACCGGGACCCCTTTCGAGATTACCGATCAATTTTGTATCCATCTTGAAAATCGGGACATTTCGATCGAGATAGAACCGGGAGAAAACCGGGAGATGTTGTCAGGGGTCCCGGTTCTGCCGTCCCAGTTTCAGCCGAGAAATTTCTCGATCCATCTCGAAGGCATCGAGAAAGTGACTCGATTATTTGGACGTGACCCCTAAGGCAGGAAGACACTCTGTGTAACTAAACCTGAGCTGTTTATTTCTTTTGGCAGTGGATGAAAGGTAGCAAATGACAGAAGAAAGAACCTGTTAAATGATGGGTTCGCTCCACTTTAATCCCTGGAAAACGCCCTCCTGCCCCGGTGTCGGCGACAGGTTCCCAGCACGTAGGACACCGGGGAGTATACAGTAAATAGGATATTATGCTAAGAACGAGGCACTGGGCAGACAGCTCCTATTATAAGAACGATTTCAATTAAGTTACTGAGATGAAATATGGCTCAATATATCAGAACTATTTACGACGTATTCTTGTATCATTGAATGAAATCCCATTTGAAATACTGAAAACGATTGCAATTAAGTTACTCATATGATGTATTGTTCAATATATCAGGAATATTTACGTCGTATTACTGTATCAGTGAATGAAATCCCATTTGACATTTGAAAAATATGTATATGTTTGCAATAACGTAGAAGCAATTGCAGGGTTTTCATACAGGATTGATTGCGGACTTTCGGGATCATGACGCTCGTGGCCCTGTACAGGCCGTTCTAGTTTTACCGGGGAGTACACGGCAAATGCGGAATTATGCTAAACACGATAATACGAACGATTTTAATTAAGTTGCTGACATGAAATATGAATATATCAGAAATATTTACGACGTATTATTTTATCTATGAATGAAATCCTATCTTGAATTTTTAAAATATGTATATATTTGTTTTGTGCCCTATCAGTATTCACTGAATAACGTAGATACAAAGACAGGGTGGGTTTTATACTGAATTGATCGCGGGACTGGGTGGACCGGAACCTCGGGCACCGGGTTCCTTCTCATTCACCAAACGCTATATAGACGATCTTCTTTTGATTGAAATTGTAGTTTAAGGGCCGCTTCCCATTCGGATTTCGCGGCCCATCAACTCAATGTTTTATTTGAATTTCGCGGTGCATTACTTTGTTTCTTGAATTTCTTTTCCAGCGCTAAATAAATAAATAAATAAATAAATAATAAATAACGATGAGAGATTAGTAGGAGATATAAATAAAAGTAAATAAGAATCGCTATATGTACCAGTTCGTAAGTCTCTTTTTGGTTTTTGGTTAAGTTATACTGGTAAATATGAGTTCACTGTAATCGCATGTATGATTCCTTTGTCTTGGTACCCCTTTGTACGCACAAAGCCGTCCAGAAAAAACTGGGAGAACCATGGGCGTTTTCAGGATTTTTCGGATCGACTTCACTAACGACGCCCTTGGGAACAGGGGTGGGCTCTTCCAGAAATCTGTGCCTGTAACAATTGCTTGGAGTGTGTATTGGGGCACAGGACGGCAGGTCTACGTCCTATATTGCGTGAAAGTCAAAGGATCATATTCTGTGTTAAGGCGTCAGTTCGGTGTCATCTATGGGGTAGCGTGTCGGTGTGGTTTAGGATGTGATGTTCTGGTTCCCGAGGTTTCTTGGTGTGTTGCGATGTTGGTATTCTTGTGATCGTCATCCGTCTTCTGTTTTTAGTCTTGTCCAGCCCGTCTTTGGACTTCGGTGTGCCGTGAGGTGCTGTTTAATAATTGTTGTCGTCGTCAGAGTTCTGTTTGTTGTCTGTTTGATGAAGACCTTCATCGTTTTCATCTCCATTTCTGAAAGTATAAGATGAAACAGTGTGTAGTATTCATTTTTGTGAGTGACATTATCTGTGTGCGTGGTTGTTTCTTGGACGTGTGCTAATGATTTATGTCCTTGGTTGTTGAATTGGTAGCGGCCTTTAGGTTTTGGAGACGAATGTGGTTACCGGCCCACACGGAACATGGTATCTCCGGTGCCCACATTGCCTATTGTATTGCGAAAGATAGAGTTTTGGCCAATATTGTCGCAGGGATGGTGATTGGTCTTGGCCACCGATTTTTGAGACTAATGTGGCAACCGGCCCACACGGAACATGGTATCTCCGGTGCCCACATTGCCTATTTTATTGCGAAAGAGAGATTTTTGGCCACTATTGTCGCAGGGATGTTGATTGGTCTTGGCCTCCGATTTTTGAGACTAATGTGGCAACCGGCCCACACGGAACATGGTATCTCCGGTGCCCACATTGCCTAAATTTTATTCCAAAAGAGAAATTTTGGCCAATGCTGACATTGTTAGTTAGTGGTGCGCATGCACGGGGGTAGTGTTATATACTGGAATAATAGCCAGCAGTTTTGATAAAATCTATTAAGGACTTGAATACCTGATTTCTAATGGGGGGCTTAGGGTTTAATATCGCTGGTAATGTTAAGGGAGTGTTTAATTTTTCTAATTCGTTTCTAAGTGTCTCGCGTTGTGGGTAGTGTTTAGGGCATTCAAGTAAGACATGTTCTATTGTTTCTTCTACATTGCTGCATGCGGTACAGAGTGCTGAGGTGTTTTTCAGAAGCATGGACAGATGTGATTTAAGTCCGGTTTTGCCTAGTCTTAATCTTGTGATGATGCGGTCATCACGCTTATTGTCTAACTGGAATCCCTTGGCTTGTCTTTTCTCTCCATCAAGGATCTTATGTAACCACCGTCCACGTTCTTCTTCGTTCCATTCCTTTTGCCACTTGCTATCTATTTTGCGTCTAATGACAGTGTTGAGTTCTTTATATCCTAATCCTATTGGCACATCGTGTGTAGCTTTAGCAAGACTGTCTTTGGCAGTTTTGTCGGCTGCTTCATTACCTCTGATGTTGACATGCGCGGGGACCCATGCTAAAATGGCGTCTATACCCTCGTTGTGTATTTGTGTACATATACATTCTATTTTGTGTATGAGATCAGGTCTACTGTCAGATATAGAATTTTTAATGGATGTAAGTCCACTAAGGGAGTCACTGAGTATCACCGCACGGATTGGTTTGTGCTCGATGATCCATTCGAGAGCCTTAATTATAGCAATCAGTTCACTAGTGTATACAGACATATTGTCTGGAAGTTTGAAACCATTTTGTATGTTGAGCTCAGGTATAACAAAAGCTGATCCTGTGTTAGTACTTGTGTTTTTCGATCCGTCTGTATAGATTTTTAAGTAATTTTTCCAGTTTTGGTTGATATATTCAAGGGTGGTGGCTCTTATAAAGTCTGGGTTGTCCTTCTTTGTGAGGTAGTCGTGAATACTTGTGTCCACGTGGGGCGACTCTAATTCCCAGGGTGGTCTAATGATTTTGTCAGTGTCGCAGATGTGTGCGATGGGTATTTCGTGCTCTTGGAATAGGTTATTTACGGTGTAGCCGAGGGGGGCGGAGTCTTTTTCCCAGTTTTTCTTTAAATATCCATATTCACTTTTATCTTCAAAAAATTTTGTGACATGGGTGATTTTCGCCCTTAGCTCTAGTTTTTTCTGCATATTTCAGGGACAGTTCCTCTCGTCTTAAATGAAGAGGTTTCTCATTGGTTTCTATTTGAAGACTACATAGGGCGGTTCCCTTGAAGGCTCCAGTAGCTATTTTTAGAGCTGAATATTGAATGCTGTCTATTCTTTTTAGTTGTGTCTTACATGTTGATTGGTAGGCGATGGACCCGTAATCTATGTTTGACCCAATAAGAGTTTGGTATAATTTCATCAAACTATATTTACTCGATCCCCAGTTTGTCCCAGACACACACCTCATGAGGTTCAGGTCTTTATTGCACCGAAGAACTAGTTGATCGATGTGGTCTTTCCATCTGAGTTTTCTGTCAAAGATCACACCAAGATATTTAACACTATTTTTGAATTCAATTTTCTGACCTCCTAGTGTTAGTTTAACGTCAATGTGTTTATTGTTTGAGAATATAATACCCGTTGTTTTGAGAGCGGAAAATTTGAAGCCCCATTTATCCGCCCAACCGCTAATTGTATCTAGTGTTTTTTGCATTATACCTGTAAGTTTTTTGATGGAACGTGCGGTTTTCCAGAGGGCAGAATCGTCAGCAAATAGGGACTGTTCTACTTCTGGATGTTTCGTGTCAATTTCATCGGCTAGGCCATTGATGAGGATGTTAGAAAGGGTGGGGCTAATGACGCTTCCCTGAGGGGTACCGTTGTCTAGTTGATCGTCGGTGGATAGGGTGTTTCCTAGGCGAACTTTAAAATTTCTGTTGTTTAGGAAGTTTTTTATCCAGTGTTGCATTCTTCCCTTAATCCCAAGTTTGCTTAATTGAATAATTATGCCGTCCTGCCATACAAGGTCAAATGTTTTTTCTATGTCTAGGAAGATACCTAGTGTGTACTGATGTTTGGCATTCCCCTTTTTTATCGAGTGTTGTAATCTGGTTATATGGTCTAATGTACTTCTGTTCTTACGAAAGCCGCTTTGAGTTTTGTTTAATAAGTTGTTGTTTTCCATATGAAATTCCAGTCTATTCTTTACCATAGTTTCCATTATTTTGCATAGATTTGATGTGAGAGAAATTGGGCGGTAAGAGTTGCTGTCTGATGGATCTTTACCTGGTTTTGGGATTGGGATAACGATAGATGTTTTCCATTTACTTGGAAGTTGTTTGGTCTGCCAGCTGACATTAATTAGTTTCAAAATTAGTTTCTGTGTTTTATTTGGTAGGTGTTTAAGGATCGTGTATCCTAGTTTGTCTTCACCAGGTGAGCTCTCTTTTTTACAGTGTATAGCTTTGCGGTATTCATTAATATTGAAGTCTGCATTGAGATAGTTTTCTAAATGATCGTCCAAATCGTTTTCTATCGTTGTTTCTTCCTTAATTTTTCTGAATTCTGGTTTCAGGTTGCTATCGCTACTGTTTGAAGCGAAAGATTCGGCGAGGTGTTCTGCCTTTTCTTTGTTCGTTTTTTTAGTTTTGTTCAGTACAGGGACTGTGTTTGTTAACTTTCCTTGTATATTTTTTATTTTGTTCCATACTTTTTTTGAATTGGTTTTGGTATCTATAGTGTTGCAAAAGTCTTCCCAGCATTTTGATTTAGCTTCTTTGACACTTTTTTCAGCTATGATTTTGAGTTCCTTGTAGTTCGCGTGATCACTTTGGAGCCTACTTTTTTGAATTTTCTAAGTGCCTTCTTTTTGGCCGCAATATTCTTTGCACACTCTGGGTTCCACCAGGGTACCGGGTTTTTTGTTGTGGCGCTGTTGTGATATCGGAATATATTTTTGTGCTATGTTTAGTAGTGAATTTGTAATGTTTTCTTTGAACATCTCTGGATCGGAATTAAATATCTCGTCATGATTTAGGCTTTGACAGTCTTTCTGGAAGCTTTTCCAGTCGGCTTTGGAGTACTGAAATTTTGGAGTGGCGTCTGTCCTTTCAGCGTCCGGTTTTATACTAATTTTCGTCAGAATGGCGAAGTGGTCGCTGTCAAGCGTTTCAGGGATCACTTCCCATTCGGATTTAACAGCTAAATCAGGAGAGACAATAGTTAAATCAATTGCAGATAGTTTACCGGTGTTCATGTCTATTCGCGTCCCGTGGCCATTATGTAAATAGCATAGGTTGTTTTGGTCAAGCCATTTTTCCACTACTTGGCCTTTTTCGTCTGCCTTGATGCAATTGTCGTCCCAAATGGGGTTATGACTGTTGTAATCACCGCATATGATAATAGGGGAGTTAAATTCCTTTGTGATGTTGTCCAGTTCTTTTGGGGAGATTTTCTTTAGACTTCCTGGGGCATATAAATTAATGATGTTAATAGGTTTGTTATTGAAGAAGACCTGAATAGCGTGCCATTCGAGATCGTCACTGGTAGGGCTTTTATCTAGTTCGATGTGAATCAGATCCTCTTTAATTAATATCAGGTTTCCCCCTAGTGCACCTGTAAGTCTGTCTGATCTATACGAATTATATCCGTTTATTGTAAATTTATTTTTTCCTGGCTTCAGAAATGTTTCCTGAACACAAATTATATTTGGGCTGATTTCATTTACTAAGACTTTAAGATTGTCCCCGTTTTTCCCGATGCTACGGGCATTCCATTGGAGAATTGATAATTGATTTTTATTGAATTTTGTATTAGTTATATCCTTAATTTGGAGACTCATGCATTCGCAAGTGGATTATCTTATGTTGTTATGTTGAGGGCCGGGATAGACTTTTCTTTGGGTGTGGATGTTTTCTTATCGTATTTCGGATTTTCCCCCCAGTTAATGATTTCATCGGAGCTAAACTCCCAATTAAGGAAGTCCCGCGCAATTTTCACTATCATGTCGGTCTTATTAAGCTTGGGTTGCAGGGGGTTAATAACTGAGTTCAACACAATGTTGATAAAGCCCAGCAGGTCTAGCTTGGTTAGGTTCTTTGTCTCCGTTTCTTGTTCATTGTTTTCAGTCTCCATTGTATCACCTGAGTTTGTGTTTACGGCTGTGACTATTGTCTCAGTTGCCTTTGCTTTGTGTAGAGCGGTGGTCATTTCTATACTGATTTTTCTATTCATTCTGGTTTCTTTACAGCTTCTGCGTAAGAAATCCCTTTGTCTGCTTTATAGTCCATGAGCCAGACCAGATATCGGTACCACCTGAGGTGGCAAATTCTCATTATGTTTTTGTGAAAGTCCTATATCCATGGATGAAAAAAAAATTTGAAAGCAATCCGGGACTCACAGCTTAATGGTAGTAATCACCTCTTAAAGATGGACACCCGAGTCCAATCTTAGGGACCAGATTTGGGGGTAGGGGAAATATAAAGTTGAATAACTTTGCAAGTAATGGTGATATAGTGACATTTCGCCACTCGAAATGTTGGTAATTTGATGATCTATATGTTGTTATCTGTTATATGCTAATATGTCAATTATGTAGGTCACCAGAGGTCAAAAGGTCACGAAATCTGAACCCTGACTAAAACATGACCACCTGTAGGAAAACTCGCTGCAGATACCATACCAATGAGACTTTCTTAAACTAAATGGGTTCAAATGGAAGCCAAGAAGTACCCAAGTCTAAAATAAGTCAAAACAAGTGGAGTTTATTATTATTTAGACTGTGGCACAGAACTGTTTTTGACGTATTCTCAAAAATGGTCTTTTTATTGCGCTAAAAACAGGCAAAATTGTATGAAGTTGGACAGTTTGAAATTGGTTGCATATTTTGACAAATAACTACTCCAAATACTAATGGTCATGTCTTAGGTCTATTCAGGGATTAGTTAAGCTACATTTCGAGGTAATTAGGTCACCAGAGATCAAGGTCAAAGATTGTCAATCATTAATTTTCTACATTTTTACTTGGGACTTTCATATTACAATGTATTTACATTGCAACCAGTTTCATGTATAGAGCATCAGAGCCATCGCTGGTGCACCCTGTACCCTATAGCCCGTAGGGCATATGGCACACCAGGGTGCGAGTGCACTAGGTATGGGTGTCCGCAGGGATCAAATGTCAATCGTCCTCCAAATCCTCTTTATCGCTCGTTAAGGCACTGAGACGGGCGTTCAGGCGTAAAGATAGGGCGTTAATGTGTGGAGACGGACGTTAAGGCGTAATGACGGGCGTCACTGCATTTTGATGTATTGGTGGCAATTCCATGAACATCATAGTTTCTGAGCTAGTTCACCAGGGCGTTGAAGCGTTAAGCTAAGCGTTGATGGGCGTTACTTTCTATAAATGCTAGCGTATTCCTAAAACACGCGCAGTGGACGTTCAACCGTCAACATGGCTTATACTTGCTCTAAATGCGAACGATACGATATGATGCGACACGAGAAAAATATACATGGGATTGAATACTCCGAGGCACAAGAACCCGATTCAGGGACTGATGAGAGTCCATCGACTGACACCGAAACAGAGATTGCTGAGAGTCTATCTAGTGATACGCAGAGCTTGACCTCAGATAGTCAGCGTACGTCCGAGGAAAGTGAAGCAGAACCTACCTTCTGGGATCGTATTGTGAGAGCAGCTATCAATACTCACGCTGCAGCAATCGAGGACGCCGGACAGGATAACTTAAAACACCCAAATGCGCCCCTGCATCAGGAAAACAGCCATGGCGATCTATGAAAAGTATATCTTACTATCACTTGAAATGAAAGGCGACCCCATGCACAGGTCCATCATGAAGACCAAGCGTCACTTGGAAGAGGATATGGGGCTACACCTACCGAGGCCCTGAAAAATGCAATCAGGATGCGCAAACAACTCTTTCAGGACATGCTGCCTCAGTGGTATCCTGAATTGCCCGACGATGAGCTGATGGGGCCAAAATGGTCCAGTTGAACTCCCAGAGTGAGTGATCGAGTGAGTGAGTGAGTGAGTGAGGCATGCCCAATGCACGTCTTAATGCATGGACGAGCTAACGATGGTGAGTGAGTGTGTGAGTGAGTGAGTTTAGGGGTAGTAGCCAAAGTGGATATTTTGGGGGTTTGAAGGAAGGTGTTTGGGGTAGAAATGGACCATTCTGGGTCAAAATGCGTCATGTGAAGTGGCATCTTCTAGCAACGCCCGCCAACGCCAAGCTCAATGCTTCAACGCTCTGGTGAATTAGCGCAAACGCTCTGATTTTCATGGAATTGTCACTAATTCATTGGAAATGCAGTGATGCCCGTCAACGTCCGTCATTACACCTTAACGCCCTAGCATAACGCCTTGACGCCATGCTATAGACGGGAGAGAACAACAACAACTTTTCATATGGTTTATTCTCCCCAATGTTACATCATACCCACGCTGGGAGACCCGCGTTGGGCATGTTTACAATTCAAGAGTCTTTTCCGATCAGAGGTCGCCATTTGGCGCTGCATCTGTCATATTCTCGGCTGCTCTTGTCCAATCAGAAGCCGTCCTTTGAGAAAGTTTCATCTTTGCTCGCTTTGACCTAAGCATCATCGGGCAGTTCAGGATACCACTGAGGCAGCATGTCCTGAAAGAGCTGTTTGCGCATTCTGATTGCAATTTCCAGGGCCTCTGTGGGTGATAGCCTCATATCCTCTTACAAGTGATGCTTGGTCTTTATGATGGACCTGTGCGTGGGGTCGCCTTTCATTTCAAGTGGTAGTAAGGTATACTCTTCATAAATCGCCATGGCTGTTCTCCTGATGCAGGGGCGCATTTGGGTGTATGCCTGTTGTAAGTTAATGCTGTCCGGCGTCCTCGATTGCTGCAGCGTGAGTATTGATAGCTGCTCTCACAATACGATCCCAGAAGGTAGGTACTGCCTCACTTTCCTCGGGCGTAGGCTGGTTATCTGAGGTCAAGCTCGCCGTATCACTAGATAGAATCTCAGCAATCTCTGTTTCGGTATCAGTCGATGGACTCTCATCAGTCCCTGTATCGGTTTCTTGTGCCTCGAAGTCTTCAATCCCATGTATATTTTTCTCGTGTCGCATCATATCGTAAAGTCTGGTGAATGTGCGTTCGCACTTAGAGCAAGTATAAGTCATGTTGACAGTTGAACGCCGACTGTGCGTGTTTTGGGAATAAACTTGCTTTTATAGACGGTAACGCCCATCAACGCTTACTCTAAAAAAAGTTGAGTGAAATTTCACTTAAGTAAGAGTGGAAATTGATCCCACTCAATACTTGAGTGAGATTTTCACTCAACTTGAGTTACTTTTCACTCAATTTGAGTTAAATGCACTCAACTTGAGTGACATTCACTCAAGCATAAGGGTGGAAATTGATCCCACTCAAGTTGAGTGAACTTGAATGGTTTTAACTGAAGTTGAATGAACAGTAACTCACGTTGAGTGAACAGTAACTCAAGTTTGAGTGAACAGGTACATTTCTCTCATATGTGAGTGGAACAGTTCACTCAAGTATTTTTAGAGAGTAGCTTAACGCTTCAACACCCCGGTGAACTAGCTCAGAAGCTCTGATTTTCATGGAATTGCCACCAATACATCGAAATGCAGTGACGCTGTCAACGCCCGTCGTTACGCCTTAACGTCCATCTCAACGCCTTAATGGCCTATCTTTACGCCTTAACGCCCGTCTCAGCGCCTTAACGAGCAATAAAGGGGATTTGGAGGACGATTGACCTTTGACCCCTGCGGACACCCATACCTGGTGCACTCGCACTCTGGCTTACCCTATGCCCTACGGGTATACGGTACAGGGTGCACCAGCGATGTCTCTGGTGCTCTATACTTGAAACTGATAGCAATGTAAATACATTGTAATATGACAGTCCCAGGTAACAAGGGTTATGTGTAACGCGGTAGCTCGCCGTTTTGGGTTTTGTCAATAACATGCAGCTTCGCATAAAGATCGAGCCCTTCCCGTTGCACATCACTGGCAATGACAATACATATTGTTATAAAAATTTGACTTCTTTGTCAGTGATGTTGAAGTTGCATTGAAAGATGAACTATATTATAAAACTTGAAATAAAGTCCAGCCTAAACAAAAAACATTAACCCAGAAAACTTTCAGAGTCCAAAAGAAGTCCACCAGCCTAAGCAAAAAAAATTAACCTTCCAGGTTGAGTGTAACGTTGTGCTAAACATAAAAACTTAACCGGACACCGACACCAACACCGACACCGCCACTTTCCCCCTCTCTCTGCCAATACCTCGCCTACTTCGTATACGGTGAGTTAAAAATGTAGAAAATTAATAATTGACAATCTTTGACCTTGACCTCTGGTGACCTAATTACCTCGAAATGTAGTTTAACTAATCCCTGAATAGACCTAAGACATGACCATTAGCATTTGGAGTAGTTATTTGTCAAAATATGCAACTAAATTCAATTCAAGCTGTCCAACTTCGTACAATTTTGCCTGTTTTTAGCGCAATAAAAATACCATTTTTGAAAATGCGTCAAAAACAGTTCTGTATCACAGTCTAAATAATAATAAACTCCACTTGTTTTGACTTATTATAGACTTGGGTAATTCTTGGCTTCCATTTGAACCCATTTAGGTTAAGAAAGTCTCATTGGTATGGTATCTGCAGCGAGTTTTCTACAGGTGGTCACGTTTTAGACAGGGGCCAGATTTCGTGACCTTTTGACCTCTGGTGACCTACATAATTGACATATTACCATATTAATAGATACCAACATATAGAGGATCAGATTACCAACATTTCGAGTGGCCAAATGTCACTATATCTCCATTAGTTGCAAAGATATTCAACTTTATATTTCCCCTACCCCCAAATCTAGTCTCTCAGATTGGACTCGGGTGTCCGTCTTTAAGAGGCAATTACTACCACTAAGCTGTGTGTCCCGGCTTGCTTTCAAAGTTTTTTTGCATCTAAGGATATAGGACTTTCAAAAAAAATAATGAGAATTTGCCACCCCAGGTGGTACCAATTGATGAAATTTTGGGATCTGGCTCATGGACTATTAGTGAATTCAACTCTTTTTGCCTCTTTGAAAGCTATACAACCCTTGTAGGCCGCTGAATGGTTGCCTTTGCAGTTTACACATGTTACTTTTCTTTCTGTACATTCTTCGTATTTATGATTTCCAGAGCATTTCGCACATGCAACTTGGGATTTACAAAATCTAGCTATATGACCACCATATTTCTGATAGTTATGGCATCGTTTTGGTGTGTCAAAATAAGGTTTAACTATAATGTTACGAAGCCATAGCCGGACAGTTTCCGGTAATTTTGATCCTTTGAATACTAGCATAATGCTTGTCGTTTCCTGTTTGTTCTTTTGCATTCTTTTGGCATATACGACGTTTTGTTTTGAGAGAGTGGGGAGAATGTCTTCTAGTTTGATACTGAGGTCAATTCCATAAATTACTCCTTTGCATTGCTCTCTACGCTGTATGAATTGTTTTACCGAGACAGGTTTATCTGCTAGCAGGTCTAAACGTAGTAATTTCTCGTACTGAGTTTGTGATTTGCAGTGGACTTTCAGATCACCACCCGGCAGTTCAAAGATTTGATGTACGTCACCGGCACATTTTTTGAGATCGTTTGCTACCTTGGCCTTTGGGAATTTACATGCTCTCAGTTGGGTTAAACTATGAATGATGGCGATAAAATTTGCTAGACTACTAGGCCTTTCGGGTAGGGATCGTTGTTTTTTGGTGGGTGGGGATTTTTCAGTGTTGATTTCTGAGAGCTTCCTTTTAGGTGTTTTTACGGTGGATTGAGAGGCTTCCATTGTTTGATTTGTTTAGATCAGGACTAGTTGCTATTTGGTAAGGAGTGACTTTAGTGATAGGAAATATTAGTATAGGTGCAAAAATTCAATTCAAAACTTAGCTCTGGCTGGCTGGTTTCTCCCGCTGTTTGTTGATGTAGTATAGGTAATCCTATAACGCCCGGGGAACAAAGACCGCAGAGGAACACAAAGGCTGGGAAAGCTGGGCTGGTTTGGTAGCACACAAAAACACGTCCGTTCACTCTGAGCGCTGAACTGAAATACGATGGTCGATGTTGTTCTTACCTCACGCTACCAATATACTATGCGATCTTCTCGCTGCGGATAATCGTTATATACATGACGCAGTAAAGGATATATATCCACCTCCACTGGATTTGAAGGAAACTACAGATAGCCCTACAGGCACATCATATTTAGACCTATATCTCTATAAAAATGAAGAGGACATTCCCTCTCATCGACTTTATCACAAAGGAGATGATTACAATTTCGACATCGTACATATAAACTATCCCTTTCTGGACAGTAATATTCCAGTGGGACCTGCGTATGGCGTATACATATCCCGCCTAGTAGCATTTGCTACATCCTGTGTTGAATGTGACGATTTTAATCAACGTCACGAAACATTGTTGCAGAAACTTATCAAACAAGGCTATTCCACCAAGCGCCTCCACTCAAATTTGGCGATATATACCGCATGCTGATAGCAAAATACGAGCGTAGCATGCAAGATCCATGGCGTTACGTTTCGTAAATTGTACCTAATTCCGCTTAACCCGGGGCTAGAGGCCGTATGAACCCGTGTACTTCAAGATCGTCATGGTGCTCATATGAACAGGCGCAACCAAAGCGTGACTGAGATACATCATATTCTAGATGACGATTTTACAACGATTATTATTGGTTAAGGATACTGATAAGCGATACGGATTCTATATTTTGTCTTGTCGGCATCATTGAAAACTTGACCGCTTCTCTCTTGCAGGAAACTAGCCTATGTTTATGTATACTAGGGTTGTCTTTTGAATTTGGTGCTAATACTGATGTATGGAAAATGGAATAGGTCTTTGGATTATGAACGCGGATATTCTTTAATGGACGACGGTTGAATTATGAATGACGGACTAGACGCTTGTAACCGAAAGTCCTTGGCTGAGCAGGGCTCAAAATGCTCGCCGCCTGTACAGACCGTGCCAGGGCCAATAGATAGAAAATGCGAAATTATGCTGACTAGGCACTGGACAAACGGCAGCTATTAGATAAATGATTTCAATTAAGTTACTGACATGAAATATGGAAATCCAATATGAAATGTTTATAGAAAATATGCTAAAAAATGGCTTAGTTTTGAGTTCGCTTAATATTCACTGAATATCGTAGGAGAAAAGACAAGGATTTATACAGAATTGACTGCGACTCTGTACATACCGTGCCAGTGTTACTGGGAGTATACGTTAAACACGAGGCACTGGACAGAGAACTCCTATTATACGAACAATTTTAATTAAGTTACTGACATGAAATATGGTTCATTATATCGGAAATATTTAAGGCGTATTATTGATGAATAATGAATAAAATTCCATTTGAGATTTGAAAAATATGCATATATTTGTGTTGTGTTCGCATAACATTTTCTGAATATCATAGTATCAAAGACATGCATTTGATGCAGGATTGATTGGGGAACTGAGTAGACCGGACCGACGGGCGCCAAAAGCTTATTGTATCATAGTATGAAGCAAAGATAGAACAAAATTGCAACGAAAAAATTGGCAAATGTCGAATAACTGTAAGTTTTTGAAGTCAAAGTAAATTAACGGTACATCTGTGTTCTGTAGATTTCCAGAACATATAATGAAAGTCTGAAATCAGTGACACTAATCGCCTTAGCAGAGTTTCATGTCTTCACGCGTTTCCTCTCCCGGCGCCACAAAAGAAAGAACCTGCTGATTATGAAGTTAGGCTAACTCAATACAAACAATGATTGTGAGTTAATTAACAAAGGATTACTAGAGCAGGAAGTCACTCTGTGTAACCAAAGCCGAACTCTTTATCCATTTCGGCTGTGGATGAAGGATAGCAAATGACAGAAGAAAGAACCTGCTAAATGATGGGGTCGCTCCACTTTTAATTCCTGGAAAATGCCCTCCTGCCCCGATGTCGGCGACAGGTTCCCGGCACGTAGGATACCGTCTTTTACCGGGAAGTATACGACGAATGCGAAATTATGCTAAACACAAGACACTGGACAGTCATCTCTTAATATAAGAACGATTTCAATTAACTTACTCACATGAAATATGACTCAATATGTCGGAAATATTTAGGACATATTATTGCTTCATTGAATGAAATCCCATTTGAAATATTGAAAATGATATCAATTAAGTTCTGACAAGAAGTATGGTTCAATATATCAGGACTATTTTCGACGTATTACTGTATCAGTGAATGAAACCCGATTTGAAATTTGAAAATATGTATAGGTTTGTTTTGTGTTCGCAATATCGTAGAAGCAATTACAGATATTTCATACAGGATTGACTGCGGGCTTTTGGGCTCATGACGCTCGTGGCCCTGTACAGGCCGTTCTAGTTTTACCGGGGAGTATACGGCAAATGCGAAATTATGCTAAACACGAGGCGCAGGACAGACCGTTCCTATTACACGAACGATTTAATTAAATTATTGACATGAAATACGATTTAATATATCAGAAATATTTACGACGTATTATTGTATCAATGAACGAAATCCCATTTGAGATTTGGAAAATATGTATATTTTTGTTTTATGTTCGCAAGATCGTAGAAGCAAATACAGGGATTTTATATAGGATTGATTGCAGAATTTCGGGCTCATTTCCTCAGCCCTCTTACATTATTGCTGGTACTGGATTTTCTGCACTTCTATCCTATTTCGCAATCTCTGGAAGAGGAAATGTTCTGTACATTTGAGTAGCTCACAGCAGTGCTCACTGGATGATGTATTTCAGAGACGCAATAGTAGCATCCGCACCTTCTGACCATTCCTAAAATGCAATGTTTGTGTACATTACGAATGATAATTTCTAGCTTAAAAAAAACTGACAGCGCCCTTCTAGTGACATGTGGCACCACCAGGTGGAACATGTGGTCATTAAAACAATTCCATAACAATGGTGGACATTTCTAAATGCCGAATATGGTGAATTAAGCAAAGACTTTCATTTCATCAGACGTATGCAATTATGACAGTACTACAAAATGTGGTGGAAAGTTACGGATACCAACAACTATTGGTAGCTTGTTAAGTTGAAAATCAACCAACATATGACAACAATGTTTCCTTGAGAGTTCTTTTCCATGTCTTCTGCACGCTGACGTCATCACAGCTTCAACTGAGCGCTTGAATAGGTGCGTCAATAAAAGAGGGCATAAAGGTAAAGGTTTGTAACTTTTCATCTCTCCAACCATAATTGAAATTTCGGAAGGACAATATGTCCTACCCGCAAACTTGGGTTAAGAATACAGAAAGAGTCAGAGTTCAGAAGTTGTAAAATAAAACATCTTAACGTAATGGTGAGTGAATTTAACGTCGCTTTCAACAATATTTCAGCTATATCGCGACGATCTTAACCTATGGATACACAACGGCTGTCACATGGATAAAATTGGCATGCCAATACCTCTTACAAAATAAGAATCGAATCTGTCACCCTAAGTTTTATAAGCAAAATTGAAGAAGCTAACTGAAACTGACCGAAATATTTATAAAAACAAACTTCATAATGTCCTCAAATGAATATTTGAAGCTGATTTTAATCGACGAGGACCGAATAGAGAAAGGAATACTAATAATATATAAGGAAGCATATCGCACTCCCTAAATTTGGCTTCTGAATGCGATGGAGATAGTTAGAATGTGTGATACAACTACCATTAGGCTGATGTTCCGCAACTTTTATGTGATATGGGTAATAATGTGGGGTCAATTTTCGTCGAGTAATTTTGGTTTGTAAAATCTTGTAACTTTACATTTTCTGATAGGCTGAACCTTGCGAATTGCGAAGTTCATTGGTGCCACATTTTCTTTCATTGGCTTCAAAGAACCCGCTATGTTTAGATGGGTAAATGGCCCCCGAACAGGCGCGGAAAAAGTGCCAAAAATAAAATATTGCATATACAAGAAATTGTTCAGTTGGCATGAAGCATACAATATTATATTGTATACTCAGAAAAGTTTGAAGGAACCGAATCTCATCATTCTCGAATAACATGGCCCTGTAGTAGTATATTCGTGCAAAATCGCCAATTCTGAGGTGAAAACACCACATATTTCTTTCTATAAACATATGAAGATAAACGATAACCAGAACCAGCTTGATACAGCATACTCGCTGTTCCAACACTAGTCCAGTAAATCTAGCGCATTTTTGGGGTCAACCCACCACAAATTGCAACAGAATTTATTTCACTGCTATGCATTTCAGAAAGGTCCCCAGAGTAACATACTAAAAGTCTACAATCTCATATGCATGGGAAATATCTTAAATTTCAAGTTGAAATTTGAGGTAGTTTTCGCGAAATTTCAGTGTTTATCAGTCTCTTGCTCCTGTAAGAAAACCTTGTACTTGGTAGTAAGCGTGAAAGAATGGGTCATTACTTACACTCATTCCATTCGTTATCATATCAAGGTTATACTCAGCCTAAAATAATACGCTTGCACGAAAATATTTATGAAGAAATTGAAAATGGCGGATGTATGGGGTCATTCTAAATCTGAACTTTTTACCATTTTCATGACAGTTCGGGCAATCTATCTGTTTTTTTTAGCTGGACCCAAAAGAAATTGCAACATAATTTTTTCACTGGTATGCATTTCTAATAGGTCCACAGAACAATATACTAAAGTCTACTAAAATTTATTTGGTGAAGATACAAATTTTTCTAAAACAAAGATAAATCATCATGCTTCATATAAGAATGTAGAAAATATTGGTTGGTCTCTGAATAAGGACAGGTTTATCATCCGGAAATCCAATCAATACATGATGATCTAGGATACATTATTCTATGGTGGTGAAAACATTTGCATTCCCAATGGATTTGCTCATAAAAGTAGATAGCAAAACGATAGTTCAGCACCAGGGTATATAATCATACATGGTAATATCCTGCCAGTTGGCATTATTTTCATTAGCACTGTTATCCAAAAGGGAACTGAGAAGCTGTGATATATTTTTAGCCCACCATCACCAGATGGTGGGCTGTTCAAATCGCCTTTTGTCCGTGGTCCGTCGTCCGTCCGTCGTCCGTCGTCCGTCGTCCGTCCGTCCGTAAACAATTTCTTGTTATCGCGATTTCTCAGGAACTACTGCATGGATCTTTCTCAAATTTGGTACATAGGTTCCCCTTGGGGTCTAGTTGTGCAAGAAATCTTTTTTGGTTCGATTCGAAAATCCAATATGGCCACCAGGCAGCCATCTTGGATTTCCCCATGAAACCTTGTTATTGCGATTTCTCAGGAACTACTGCATGGATCTTTCTCAAATTTGGTACACAGGTTCCCCTTGGGGTCTAGTTGTGCAATATACCTTTTCTGGTCCGATTCGAAAATCCAATATTGCCACAAGGCGGCCATCTTGAATTTCCCCTTGAAACATTGTTACCGTGAATTCTCAGGAAATATTTCGTGGATCTTTCTGAAATTTGGTACACAGGTCCCACATGGGGCCTAGTAGTGCAAGATACCTTTTTTGGTCCGATTCGAAAATCCAAGTTACGCTTCAAATTAATTCGGTATTCTCGAGTTGTGACGTTGCATTACAAGAGTCGGCGGATCAAACGGTGGGGCATATTCTATATATTGACTATAGAGAATATCCATACCTTCACCTTCTATATCAAGGAGTTCAAATAATTCGGAATTAAAATGTATTTCTTCAAATTTTAAATCAGCTTTCTTTAGTCCATGCAGTAGCAAGTGAATTGCTCCACCCTTTCGTCTGCCGGCGGGTCGGCTACATGAAGGGACGTCACTCTTGTGACTCAACGTCACAACTCGACAACTGTAGACTACTGCATGTTTCGATCCAAGGGAGATAATCAGGATTCAGGCACTTTCGAAGTTTCAACATTACTGCGCAGACCGGATCCCTTCAGTATTAAGTAGTGTACCATCTTACTATTTTCAGGCATGGTATCTTAAAAGAGATATCTCAAAATAGCCGTATAAACAGAACAGAATTAGCACTCGTTCTTAATTATAAAATCTTAAGTATGTTTCATAGCTCATGCCAAAGTGTCAAAGAGATTGGTCTTCGCTTCCAGTACTCAATGATGACACGTGCAAAAAAATAACTAAAAAAAATACTACGAAACAAAGGCGAAGAATCCTCCGTACATGTACATTCACTTTCAGACTAACTTTGCTCATTTCTCCTGTATTATAACAACCGACATAAGTACAGTTTCTAGAAATCTTGAAACTCCTGAAACTTAGATTATATCTTGGTGTTTTTCAGTGACCTTTTCCGATCCTTTTCGCTCAGATTCGAAATTCTGTAAACAAAATTACAAATCAATCGTTTGTACTTAGTAACAATGGACAAAAAGATCCTCTAGTCATTAGCTTACAATTATCGGACAATGGTGGGCGCCAAGATCCTTCAGGATCTCTCGTCTTTCAACCTATGACAATCACAGACAATAGTTCCATTAACTTATAAAGATATAACTCTATTATCACAAGCACGTAGCCAATGTCATCCGACATTCAATAGTGTTTGTACCTTGCGGGGAAAAAAATGCAGCCTTGCCAATTATTAGAGAGAGAGAAATTAGATTCAACGTCGTGTTTAGCAAATAGTTCAGATATATAACGACAATCTGCCAAACATTTATGATCCATCACAATTGTTTGTAAGACAAATGTTATTGATGAAAGAAGAATAATTATGCAGATCCTAATATATCGTTTAATTATAATAATAATAATAATAATAAGCCTTATTTAACGAGGGTAAACAAATACATGATCTGACTCAGTCAGCAAAAGCTGATCTTCCCCGAGGCCCTCATGCAAAAACACAAATTCAGAAATTCACACGAGCACTGCCATGACTATATACAGAGAATACATACGAATGGTCATGAGAAGAATACAAAATTGAATGATTGAACAATCATTTTCTGTCACTGAGGTTCTTTATGTACATATGTTTGAAAGAACGTACTGAGGGAGCACATTGCATTGCGGGTTCTAAAGAATTCCATAGAACCGCACCAGAGTATTTAAGACTTTTCTTGTACAGTTCAGAGTGAGGGAAAGGAATTCGAAGTGCCTTTTAGAAGAGGATCTCAATGACATATAATGTGAGTCATTAATCGAGAACAGTTCTCTCATATAATTGGGGTAGTCATTTGTCATGGATTTGTACACCTCTGCTGCCTTCACGAATTTAACATAATCGGGAAGGGTTTGCCAATTTAGTTTGGCAAACAAAATTGAAGAAGGGTTAAATTTATTTTCATTCAATATCAGCCTTGCTGCTGCCTTCTGAAGTTTTGATACTCAAATTAGACTGTTTGAACAGTTTCCCCAAATGCCGAGGCAGTAGTTTATGTGAGGCAAGATGAAACTGTTGTAAAATAGTAGTCTAGTTTCTACGGATACTAGCTGCTTGTGCTTCCTCAGTACTGACAGTAATCTTGATATGGTATGACAGACATGATTAACGTGAGTTTGCCAGGACATATTGGCATCAATATGCAAACCTAGTAATTTTTCATGTGGAACCTGTTCAACATTTACATCACCAATACGTACAACATATGGCTGTTGACTGTTCTTCTTCAGTTTTTGACTGATACCAAGAAGCATACCCTTAGTTTTCCCCTTATGTAGGACCATCTTATTTTCCTTGCCCCATTTCTCAACATTTTTTAGGTCATTGTTCAAGTTTGTGGCAATTACGCTGGTGGATTTATCAGATGTGTGTAATGTGGTATCATCAAATAATACTTTGAATTATAGGCAAAGTTGACTACATTCTGGTTCATGGTAACATTACTAGGGGAAGTGACTTTTCATACATATAGTTGATGTCTTTTATTATTATTCCTCATGAACACTGCCATAAGTTGAGGAATATTTCACAGCACTATCAATCCCAATACCAGTCTTCGCCAATGTCATTTTCAAAGGTCTGGGTTTGATGATTTTGCACAGCTCAGTCGTGTGCATTCTCCACACACACTTGAACAATCCAGGCCATGATCCTTACATGCGCATCTGCTTCAGCTGCAATCCTTCTTTCAGTTCCACCTGATAACCTCAAGTAACCTCTGAAGCTGGTGGCAGATCAGTTTTCGCAGGGAGAAACCGATTGAATTGTCCACTCCCATTTTTGTGGCTGCAATGGATGGTCTTTCCCTCAAGTCAATTCCTTCGTCTGGGTTACTATGATATAAACATAGAGGCGTCTCTATGCTGCTGCAATAAATGACCTTCGTCAGGACTCTCATGACATGGATCAACACTTCAGCTTTTTGACGAAATAGCTCAGTGACAGTTGTCTTATTCGAGGTATCACCTTTGTCAATGCCATATGGTCGGAATACTGTGTCACAGCCCAGAATGGCATGCACAAGCAACATATTTGTACAGACTTGCATTCCTAGCACAGCCTTTGTCTTCTTGACATTCCAAACTCTCCGGCCTCGCTAGTAACATGGTCATTCAGTCAAAGAAAGACGAATTCCTATCAAACAACGTCAACACGTAGCAGTTCATTACTCTTATTAGTGCCCAGTTGGAAAGGGCGGGATGTTTCATATGCAGATGTCTTTATTTTAAAAGCTGCCGTTTAATCGACTGAAAGCATCAAAACTTTGGTTCGTTATGATATTGACCTGTTAGTTCTGCTCTGTTTCCATGCAGACATGGGTGACAATGGCATCTACTTTCAGCGAAGAGAATGCAAAGAATCGGATAGTTTGGAATGTCAAGAAGACAAAGGCTGTGCTGGGAATGTAAGTCTGCACAAATATGCTGCATGCCATTCAGGGCTTTGACACAGTATACTGACCATATGGCATTGGCAAATGTGCCGCCGTAAAGAAAACAACGCTCAATGAGCTATTTCGCCAACAAGCTGAAGTGTTCAACCAGGCCATTGGGAGACCCGATTGAGTTCATCTATTGCAGGTGCTTGTGTGTTTATACAATGGTAACCCTGACGAAGCAATAGGCTGCATGAGATACAAGCATTCCTGTGACAAAAACGAACCATATATGTGCAGGTACAATTACAACACATATAAGGGAAGTGGGAAGAGGTGCCGACATGCTGGCATTCAAAACCTTCCACCAACATCAGCATCAGCTAAGTATCAAGGTTCACGTATTTAGAGTGGAAAGGGGAAGACCATCGATTGTAGCCACAAGAATGAGGGTGGACGGCTTCTCTCTGTGAAAACTGAACTACCACCAGTTCCGCTGGCACTCTTTGAGGTTTATCAGGTGCAACTGCAAGAAAGATTGCAGCTGAAGAAGATGCATCTGTAGGAGCATGGCCTATATTGTGGAAAATGTAAAAAAATCATGGTAAATGGCATGGTAGAATGTCATGGTAGAACATCAAGATTGCCTATAATCTAGATTATTATTTGTTTGATAATTAGACGATAGGATCTGCATAATTATTCTTCTTTCGTCAAAACATATCCGACCCACAACTGCCATAGATCAATAATGGTTTGCAGAGCTGTATTTTTCAACGAGGCACTGTTGTGATAATAGAGAGATATCTCCATGAGTGGGTTTGTGAAGATATTGTTTGTGAGAGTTATCGTCTGAAGGAAAATATATCGCAGTTTGTCATTTCATTTATTTTGGGAGAGAATTCCTCTTTCAGATGATTATGCTAATGGCAAAAATGTTAACTGACTGATTATTACCATGTATAATTCATATAGCCTGATGCTGAACTATCAGTTTGCTATCTACGCTTATGAGCAAATCCACCGGAAAGACACATGTTTTCACCACCATGGCATACTGTATCCTGGGTCATGCATTAATTGGATTTCTGGGTGATAAACTGTCCTCATTCACGGAAAAAAACAATATTCTACCTTGCTTATATGAGGCATAATAGCCTATTATGTATTATAAAATGGCGCATCTTTGTATTCAAAAAAAGTCTTATCTCCACCAAATAGATTTTGGTAGATTTTTAGTATGTTGTTCTGGGAACCTATTAGAAATATATACCAGTCAGAAGAATTCTGTTGCAATTTGTTTTGGGTCTAGCTAAAAAAACTCAGATAGATAGCCTGGACTGTCATGAAATGGTAAAAAGTTCAGATTTAGAATGACCCCACACATCCGCCATTTTGAATTTCTCCATAACTATTTTCGTGCAAGGGTATTATTTTAGGCTGAGTATAACCTTGATATGATAACGAACGGAATGAGTGTAAGTAATGACCCATTTCTTTCACGCTTAGTACCAAGTACAAGGTTTTCTTATAGGAGCAAGAGACAGGTAAACAATGAAATTTGGCGAAAAATACCCCAAATTTCAACTTGAAATTTGATATATTTCCCATGCATATCTGTTTGTAGACTTTTAGTATGTTATTCTAGACACCTTTCGGAAATGCATTGCAGCAAAAACAATTCTGTTGCAATTTGTGGTGGGTCAAACCTCAATTTGACTGGACTACACGTAGTCGCAGACCAAGTCTGGTTCTGGTTATCGTTTATCTTCATATGTTTACAGAGAACAATAAGAATCAACTGTTTTGCACGAATGCTCTACTTCACGGCCCTGTTACTCGAGAATCATGACACTCAGCGCCTTTTTCTGAGCATACAATATAATATTGTACTTCATGCCAATTAAACAATTTCTTGTATATGCAATACTTTATTTTATAGGCACTTCTACCACACCTGTTTTGGGGCCATTTACCCATCTAAACATACATGGTCTTTTTTGCTGTTATTGGCCTGGGTGGGCTGTGGTAACAGAAAAAAACTCAAGGTAGAATTCATCTTTATCTTGAATCAATTTCAAGAATCCAAAATTTCGGAGTATCTTCCTCGTTATAATACAATCATTTTTAGTCTAATTACATAATGTTATGACACGGGCATGGCAATCCTGCGGAGCGTACATAACACTTGCGTTCTTTTTCATTCCTCCACTTTTCCCGTTACTTTATTGGAACATTCACTCCCCAAAGTTCATACAGTTGTTTTGTTTTACATACATAAGTTAAGCTGTGCCCTCCACTAGGTTGCAATTATACCCTTAAACTTCTCAGACCAGATTGGGTTATAACATTTTTGTTGAGACAGGAAATAGAAAACTGTCCAGCAATATTTGTCTTTATTGACTAAATTACACCAAGGTTCGTTTATAACGAATATCTTGTATTCAGCACGAATGAAGACACATTTCAAAGAAGAGGCGCCAGAAGTGCTACATCCCCTAAGCCTCCAAACAATCCACACCAAGATGTTTTTTTTTATGGATGTAGGGGCTTGAATGCATAGCATATAGTTACGGCATTTGTATATGCTTTTGTATGAGAAACTGATTGAACCATTGGGCTGAATAAAATATAGAGCTTCACAGGCACTTAGAGAAACAAGAAAGGAAGGCTTTTTATTTATTTATTTATTTTTGCTACTTTTGTCCAGACCCAAATATATCCATCCTTTCTGGCAAACTGATGCAGTAGTTCAATACAATTTGCATGAAACCAACAATGTTCTTCGAGTTGCCGTATGTGAAGATTCAACCAAGCTTACCAATACTATTAGTTGCACAAAACATCAAACAACTCGATGTTCAAGTACGTTAATTTTGGCAAAACTTCGAAAGAATTGCAAAATAATTTTCTTTAGGGTTGATGAGGTGGCAAAAAACTGAGGCTGTGTCTGTGAAGCTACAAACTCATTTTAATCAACCTTGGTATTCTTGTGACAAGGGGTTGGAAAACAATTACAGTTACTGTTTCACTGATGAAGTATAGCTGGTATGCGATTGGAGGGATTCTTTGTTATATATGTTTGCAAGCATACTTTATAGCGCATACGTATTTCTACAAATCACAAGAAGAAGAACAACGCGAGCCACCTGTAGACCTGCGTGCCGCAGGTAGCAATAGTATTTCACTGTTCGGATACTATAATATTCCAGAAATTCTGTTTTGTCGCATGAGTAATAATTCAGTATACATATGTGCACAACACATGGACGAGACAGAGATAGCGGACACTTGGCACGGTCTCGTACAATCTAGCCCCAGAACTCACTTTAGCTGCGAAAACTGACCTCTGGCCTAGTGGATTTCTGGGAGCGGAAACGGAAGCGTCACACCGGTGTGGAAGCAACCGTGGTCCGCCAGATATGAGGGTCCGGGGACCATGGTATCTGGATCTGGATGTCCCTCCCCCAGGCCTGGTAGGGTTAAACATGGAATTGTTTGCATAAAATAGTCCAAGATATATAGAAAACATGCAAATTTGACCCCGTCTATGGAAGACCCACGGAATGTGCCGTTAAAAGAATACAAGTAGTGGCCTAGTTACCCCACTGAATGGCAGCTTCCACACCTTTGTAGAACAATTACATATCGCGACTTGCATTCGTGAAAACAGAAGAACGTGTTATTTCTCGTGTTGACATGTTGTAACGTACATGTATGCTCGACAATATGTTGTATTCTTCATTGTAGTGAACAAGCTCCCACCGGGCTTAGGGCGTTATTGACCTACTTACAATCGGTGACGTCAAAAGGTCACTTTCGACTGACCTTTGTGAGGTCACTCCCGGTTCCGGTCACGTGATCGGAAGTGCACAATAGTGGAAATCCGCACAATAGCGGAAATCATGCGCAGGATTAAAGGTCACTTTATGTCACATGACCGGAACCGGACAGACGGAAATGAAGTGGGAAGTAGGTCAATAACACCGTAACTCCCCTTTCTATACTACTCTCTGGTAAACATGTTCACGTGTAAACTGGATGGAAAATCGGAAGTAGTGATCGAGGCGGACACTGGGCTCCAGGTTAGGACTTTCGCCTCCTGGAAGTCAGTGTCCCAGGACATCCAAATCCAGACCTGAATGCCCGACGGACAATCAAATCCAGATCTTAGTGTCTTGGGACACTTACGCCCAGACGCGAGTGTCCTCCGGACACTGGATGCATGGAGCCACCGTTTCCGTCACACCGGTTTGTTTACTTTCTTATCTGTTCTACTTTTTATTTGTTTTGTACTCTGTCCCCAATGGGATGCTCAGTACAATAAAGAATCTCATCTTATCACGCGCACAATTACTTTTCGGCGGGGCCAATCTCGGGGATAGATTGCTATGATTCAATTAAACATAGAAATAGTTTTGTATAATTTGAATGATTTATGTTCGTTTAGTTAAAATTATCTTCATTTCACAAATAAAATGCGCCCGGATCTCTCGATTATCAAAGGCATTATTTCGCAGCCGGCTCACTGCGTGATCGTCATACGCTCTCCACCTGTGGAGATTTGTGCCTTCTATGTGAGAGGCTCGTTTCGCCAATACGAAAATAGCCGAACGTGAGATTGGGTCTCGTAATAAACGTAAGAATTACTGATTTAATCAGCACTGGTAGGAATTAATCCTTATTGACAGCCGGGCAGAAACTACTTTGAAACATAGCATCCCGCACAAACTCCGAACAGCGCATGTTAGCTCTAGGACTTCCGCTGGAAGTCGGCCTATGATGAAAAGCCAGGAGAAATGCATCAAAGCAGACGAGGTCTTTTGGGGTAGAATCATGGGAATATTCAACATATTTTGTTATATGTTTTATCTTCAGATAAGGCAGAATACCATGAAAAGGATGTGAACAGATTAACATATTTTGATATGCGGAAATATCGGTTCAAATTTCACTGGAAATAGCTTTCTTTACCCAAGGTGACCAGGCAGAAAATGTTTGATTAACATACAGTTTAGCCTATTCCGGTATCACCCGAAATTCATTCGACTTTCGAAAAAAACGTTTTATAAAAAACGTGGTGTCCTTCCCCTATTCCCCTCCCACCCCAATAAACGTACTTAACCAACTGGCAATAATAACAAAACCTATACGAGTTAGACTGTTATGACCAAGACGGAAGTCAAAAAATAACGTGCTAGAATGAGTAATGTTGGAGCTGTATATTTAATCGCTCATGATCTCCTACATTTTCACACCCCGTCATCTCATGCCCTTGTAATAATAGAGGGATTGATTACTTTTACAATAATTCTAAAAAAAATAATTCATTTTATTATATACTCGGTGATGAGATAGTGAAAAATTATCAATTGAATAAAAGCGATATTTTCACTGCAGTGATGACATCAAATATATCATCACTGTGATGTGACAAATGACGTCACAGCGCAAAAATACATGACAACGTGGTCACAGTGATAAGGCAATTGACCGAACCTCCACAAGGTTTATGCGCCAAAGAAAAACAAGCTAAATATTTGGGAGGGATTTATATGTTATCATGCCTTACGATGACCAGATTATGACTGCAAATAGAACAAAAATAGGCATAAAATGAAGCAGCTCGTCACGTACGCGTGCACCTACCCAAGCACGTGAACAGCGACATTGTCTGCAGGGACACAGCAGTGCAGAGTGCAACACGAACTAGCGCGAGAAATAAAATATCTTCATCAGATGAAGGTTCGATATTGGGGGAATATCATGAAAATATCACACCAAAGTTGATGAGAAAACATGAAAAACAACTTAGTTCAACGTCGGTGAACTCTTGTCAGTGAGTATTCATTCAGAATCCGACAAAATCACAATGGCCTACAACATCGTCGAAGCTCCACACAACAACAACGCACGATCGGTAAATCTGAATCTGGGTATAACTTATCGTAACCATTCGATTTTGCTAAATCAAAATTGTGCTATTTGGGTTGACATGAACGAAATCGAGAGCGAATGCAGATTATATTTGAATGAGAGCATTCTGTGCAAAGACAAACACCGCGTTGAACCAGGGCGGTCAACGAGAAACCAGCGCGTCAGCCCTGTTCGATTGTAGACAGCGAGGCGAGTCACATTCGAGACACAGGCTCGACCGTGCTTTTCTGTGAAAGGGGGGGGGGGGTAGAGTTCGCTTATTTGGAGGAAAAATCTGATAAAATTCATGAGATCTGCTGGATATCATCGATAGTAAAGTACACGATACCAGACTGAAAGAAATTCGCTTACAGATGTACCGTAGCACGTGTGATTTGTTGACAGCAAAGTGGTCCACGTGTGACGTCAGAGTGAAAATAATCAATGTTGCAGTGTATCTTCAGTGGAAAAGGCCAATAAAATATGAATTATTTTAATGTTTAAAAAAATCAAGAATAAAGTAGTACAACAAAAGTATATAATAAGAAGAAAATCAACTGTTTCTTGGCGAATACCATAAACATTTCATCTTGTGGGGTGAGAAAATTGGCGTTTACACTCGTGGTTTCGCCACTCGTGATAATAACAATTTTCTCATCCCATTCGATGAGATGCTTATGTATTCGTCAAGAAACAGTTGATATATTCTATATATGGAGAGGTTTATATCGCTGATTTGTTTATGGCTTAACAATTTATTCCTGCGTATGGCGGTATTTAGTTGTTGCCGGTTTTCTACCAGGCGTTGTTAAACAAATATAATGACATGTCTTATTAAAAAACATTGGTATTCTGAGTACAATATATATTTTGATGTAGTTGAGATAAATTGAGAGGAACTACGTTATCCTACGATAGTTTGTTGATGACGCTTACTTCTTTGATGAGTTCCCCGTATGTGTGCTCTGCCACTTTACCGAACCCTATATGCGAAGATCCAGGGTCACCTCCATAGACGACTTGCATGTAATGCACCCACATCACATTCTTCAGCACCCACATCACATTCTTCATTTTATAGCTGATATATTTTATCCACCAAAGTAACCAGAATGAGTTTTTGTAATACAGTTTCATAGTATTACATTCTTGCAACTTACCCCAGGACGGGGCGAGTTGCAACATTTGTCGGACGATTTCTTGAAAACTATTCTAGGATCGTTATCCCTAAGAACAAAACGTGATTCGGCGTGACCCAGTTTCGCCCATGCGGAGGTGTGTAGACAAACGTAACGCCACCACCTCCAAGATTACGTATCGATTAACCACTCCTTGTTCAAGTCTGCGGTAGAACAAAACATTGCTCGTGTCGAGATAACAATATAACATACGAAACTGTCATGGTTCGGCTTAGACGAAATATTACTATAGGAGACGATATGTTCCTGTTATATAATAAGTGTATTATTCTTCGAGTGAGTGAGTGAGTGAGTTAGCGCTATTTCGGCCATATAGCGACGATATAACTAACTACGATATGCTTAGCTGGACATGTGTGACTATCCATGTACAGTCATTATGTAGAGGAAATTAATCTTCCCCGCGCGTGACAGCAGAGATGGTACAAAATTCATGCTGTTCACCCACGTGGAGGCAGTCTTCACTGGCCAGAACAGGTCAAATGAATTAATCATTGGCTACCTCTAATTAAAACATGGACTTAGTCCTGAATTATACCTCTAAATGTTGCAAATTTGCGGGGCAACTTGATTTTCATTCCAAAAGTACATCATGGTTTTTCTCTAATGACACGGTAAAGTTATAACGTTCTCGCTTGCGCATTAATTAGGACATCCACAAAACAGTAGCTATCCATTCATTTAACCTTGAAAAGGGGGAGAGAACTCCATGTTAAACATACTATTATCGACGGTATTTCTTAGTATTATTTGTGATCTGGGTCTGAATTTCACGATTTCTACTTGTTCTTGACAACAGGGTATCTCCCTCCCATCTCTTCCATGTAAAACTACAATTTGACGACTCATTTAAAAACATGGGACGTGACTTAAAGACATCGGTACTCAAAGTAAGCTAAAAGCATGGCGTCATTATGTGGAGTTCTCTCCCCTTTTCAGCATTAATCGAATAGACAATTCTGTTTTACGAATTTCCTGATTAGTGCGCAAAAGAAAGCGCAGCAGCATTTGCATACAAGATACAATAATTTTTATTTAACGTCGGATTACCAGGGAAATAAATGTTATTAGCTATGAAGCTATTGTTCCGGCATGTGGAGGGAGGATGACAATGTAGTTGCTCCCGAAAAGCTGCAAAATTTCGAGACTTGGCTCAGAGCCTAACTAGTCCATCCTCTAAAACATTTATCGGTAGCGTTATTCAACAGCATATTTATTGTCTACGGACTTCAAAATTTAGTGATGTCTTACATGCGGGCTTCTTCGCCAGCAGGGAGATTCCATTCGGTTTCAAACCAGTCTTGCTGGAGATTATGCAATTTCTGGAGCAATGATATGTATGTACTATTTATTGTTAACATTAAATATCTCTGTGTTGGTGGAGTCTGTGTTAGTGTGATCTTGAGTACTCCTTTTTTCTCTGTTAGCGACCATAATCAGGCAAAAATCTATAGGAAAATATCTAGTCGGCATTATCCAAGATCCAGTATTCGACATCGGTCCCAGTTGGACTAAGCGAAAGACGAAGTCCTTTAGAGAGAGAGAGACAGAGAGAATTAATAACTATATAGAGACGATCCGATGAAAGTATAAGCTTAACATTAAGGTGATTCAACAATCTAACAACAATCCAAAGTACTAGACAACAAAAGTCATGGTACATACATTACGATTTATTTAATAAATCAATAGATTTCAAATAATTTAAAATCAAATCTGACCTCACCCGATTAAAAAGATCTAAACTAACTGCTCGGTAAAAACAATCTCTCAAAATCTTAAAATGTTTACAGTTGATCAAAATATGTGCAACTGTGATACCCTTACCAAAAAATCCTATTGGATTCCTATAAGAAAATGTCCTATACGATCCCATAGGATTTTGCCTATAGGACAGTCCTATATGATTGTCCTATAGGACAGTACTATAGGATCTTATAGGACAGTCCTATAGGATCTTACGGGACAGTCCTATAGGATCTAATAGGACAGTCCTATAGGACAGTCCTATAGGATCTATAGGACAGTCCTATAGGACTGTCCTATAGGCAAAATCTTATGGGATCCTGTAGGACATTTTCCCACAGCAATCCCATAGGACTGTCCTATTGGACCCTATAGGACTGTCCTATTGAATCCTATAGGACTGTCCTGTAGCATCATTTATGAAGTTCAGCAATATTCCATAGCTATTTTCAGGGTGAACCTTTAAATGTGGAGTTCAGTAAATAAAATGGATCAGGTCAACTCGCTTCTGGTCCCTGATATCACTGAAGTCATGGCACATACACAGCGTCCTGAAGTTTTTAAAGGAATAACCTCTTACAGCAACTACATGGAACAGCAGTGATTGCTCTCTAAACAGTACTGATCAAATAATTACTGTGTACTGGACAGAAACTGATCAGTAATGTTCAGATAACACACAGGTACTATTACGTAACATGTAAGACATGTTACCCATGAAGACATTTAACAGAAGCCGATCCGTGCATACGGACATTTTATTGTATACAAAATAACGCAGGATACACATAAATATAGAGGGTATATATTAGAATGACATAATATCAGTGTGCCATGTTGTCACTGGGGAATGATGTGGGGAGCCTCTCTGTGCTTCTCCTTCCGTCTGTAGCACTTCTGTTCGCCATTCAGTTTGGCCTTCATAGAATCCTGTATATCTTATCCTTGCCAGGAAACTTCTTTTGGTAGTACTTTAGCGAAAGGGGTAAAAGAAAATATTTAATTAGCACATCATTAAAAGACATTTAGAAGTAGGGCTGCAATGCAGAAAAGAAATGCATTAAACTTGCCAAAGGCTTGGAACCCCAATTTATATACTCAGCCAAATAGGCAGCTACAAGTTTGTGGGTAACCAGGTTTAATACTTGGGCAATTTTACTTTGATTGGCTCCTTATTTAAGTATTACAGCATTTTATTATAGCGGAGAAATTTAATTTGAATACCTGGCTTATGGGACGCTAAGCGCTCAAAATGTTTTTGTCACAGTACATAAAACTGATAAAAGATTCGAGATATTTTCAAAGACAAGAACAATTACCTTGTATAGCAGTTATCTTGTCTTGATTCAATTGATTCAATGAGTGGTTTTACGTCTGCATCAGGTCTAATATTTGACTTCACACCAGTCAGCGTGTGTGTAGCCATCTCAGCTCTTGTGAATAAAGCTGACATTAGATCCATGGCCATCTTTAGGGGATCACTCCGGATAATGTTCTGTACAATTCGTCTTGGCAGATATACATTACCAGACACCACCGCCTGAAAGTTGATAAAATATCTGTTGTAATATTCTGCGTGAATATAAATAGCATCAACTTGTTTCAATAGGCTACCAAAATGATCAGTCAGCTTTAGAAGACCCTTTAAGTATTTAAACTCACTATAAAATTGTTCTTCGGGTATCACTGTTTTAAACATATTGTACTTATGTAAGGATATCCCAATTTACCTTTCTCTGTATATATCATTACATTCCTATGGATATGGAATAGGTCTTTGGATTATGCATATGGACGCGAATATTCCTTAATGGACGACGACTGAATTATGACTGACGGACTAGACGCTTGTATTGGGCTAAGAGTTTGTAATGGAGTATAGATAAAGCCTTTTATTATTATGAACGATAAAAAAACATATGACTTACAAGGTCAACATCTAATTCGGTGGTATGCTGTGAGATGGCGAAAACTGGAGATTGCTGTCCCAGGGTACCTGGTGTTCGAACAACCAGCGGAGATGGAGCTGGTGACTGGGTAGTCGGCATAGAGAGGACTCTGGTACAAGTGGAGCAGCATGTACCATCGGTGAGGGATGTCTCTCTGGGGTAGTTGTCTCCTGAGCACAATTGCACTGACAGCTTTGCTTCACTTCCTGTACAAGTTGTGACAAGTCCAAAACCATTCTTGGAAGATGCACCATAACATATTGAGGATAGTTAAATTACAATACGGATCATGTGTACATTCTCATGCTATTTAAATGAGGTAATTATATTATAAAGGAGATAATTCATTACGCTGAGAATCATGCATGTGTAAAATGCGAAACCACTGATGGCTGATCTGAAGAAAAGCATTTGAGCAAATTTGTTTGGAAAATAGTTATTGCAGAATATATGTGTATAAGGACACTCTTCCATATATTTCCAAATACATATTCATGCATACGTCTTATTCCCTTATTTGGCCATCTTGCATACAGAAAGAATGCTGAGCCAGACTTACCTTTCAGACTTTGCAAAGTTTCATGAAGATCGCCAATGTCTGCTCGTAGCTTCCTGTTTTCTTCCTCAATTCTTCGTAATGTCTGTCGCAGAGTGCCATCATCATCAGCAACACTCTCGATGTCGGAAATCTGGAAACAAAGGATTAATTATTTGATCAGTTCATGGACTTTTGAATGACAAACTACATTGTAGTTAAATAAATGCAGATGCTGTATGAATATGGCCTGTGTTGGTCGACTGTTATAGGACTATTTCACTCACGAAAAATGCAAACACAAAAAATGAAAGCTACATGTAGATGTGATGGAGAAAACTATAGTATGGTTACATTATGTGGTACTTACATTAGCATATGTTTCTGATGTTTCGGCAAACGAACCTACTTCCTCATCACTGTCGTCTTCTATAACTGGCAGAGTCTTCTACAAAATACATGATGTATCAATTAGTTAAGAATCATCTCTGTTTACAGCCCCATTCGCACAGTGTGACTTGTAGCACCAACTTGTAGAATACAAGTAATTACTTGCTTTACGAGAATTGGTCTTATAAAATTTACATTCAATCCAAGACACAAACTCGGTATCAAAAATCAATAAATCAATAGCTACCTTAGAATATCTGCTCTGCCCCATAATATGGTACAACCTGGATTTAAAACCACCAGTGTGAATAGTGGTCTTCTTCGTCTGAAAAGTTAATTAAATTTAATCCATTGTAACATTGTTGCTTAGATATATTTGTTATTTGAATTTATATTGCATATCGTCATTAAATAATATTGCAATGGATCAACGCTAAATGAAAACGCAATCACAATTGGAAAAAATATTGAGAATGTACACTAATATGATTTTAACAATGTTCGTCATGCAGTTGTATTGGTCATGTAATATTGTCTGATGCTATTTCCTCTTTGGCGAAGAAGTAATTCAACAATAGACGCTGCATGATTTCCATGATCACATGTCTGCTCCGAGTCGATGAAATGTGTGCCTCGAACATGTCCGATTGGTTGCATGAAATGTTCTCATTTTCAAGATGTGGGTACAGATGTACAATTGAATTATGCAGCAATCCTTAGCCTTGATCAAGAATAGTGCAATAAATAGACAATTAAAATATAGCCTGTTATCATGGTTATAGGAAATCTGATCATAATTTATCCTGCTTTTCCTGGTCACATTTTTATCATAGCAAATATCGGTTATGCCAACAGTGTATTTGTTATCAATCTATTTTAATAAATATTCCTTTGCGATTTCATCAGAACTTTGGTATGGAAATATTCTCAAATCTTCTGGAAATATAAGCAGGAAACGATAAACATTTCAAAACAACAAGTGAGGATGTCAACTGATTTATTGAGAGCTAACATGCCCCCCCCCCCCTCAAACTTCCTAGCAAGTTAAATCCTACGGTTTGACATGAACAGGAAATACACAAGCAGTGGTGTGATAAAACCTATTTATCTCACCCTCCGGGGTATTTCCTTCAGGGGTGCATGTCCAATCTTCACGCCTGGGCTTTTCCAGCTGACAATGCAACAATGGCAATTCACACTGCCTGGATGAACCTGGGTAGATCTGAAAGGAATTTTGAGACAGATTGAGTTATGGATATTTCTTTGTGAATTCCAGGCTAAATGAGGCTAACTGATATATTTCATTAATTTTGACTGCAAATATGAGGTTAAGTGCTGCAGTAGTTACTGAGAAGATTATCAATTGTTTAATATGTCAAGTATATGAAGAGAAACTTGTTGATAGTTAAAGCTCATAGAGGGTCCACATTACAACATTCTGAGTTTAACTAGAAATTTGAATTGTTTTGCCAATTAAGTTATAACATTATAATTATATTTATAACTTACTTACCATCACTACATGTAGCTTCACTCATCACCATCTGCAATGCAGTTCTTTAAACCTCAATAGTTCCAGCTTAACATGAACAAATCAACTTCCTTTTTGCACTCTATCCTGCATGTTTTTCTGCTGTTGTTGTTGTTCTCATATGACAGCATGGTGGCGCCACCAGTGGCCAATTAAAATATACCGGTACAGGGGAGATAACTCTCCTCAAATTGTTGAATTAATGCCATCAAGTCAATTGCTAATGTAATAGACTACCAGGAAAATAGAATAATATTATCTGTATATAATTGGTGATAATGAAGAGGGTAGAGTATTCATTAATGGACATTTTTTTTCTTGAAAATCATGTTAGAACTGGTGTATTCTTCTAAAATTATTTTCTTCATTATGTCCAATTTTATTATAAAATCTTTGGATTGGACTGATTATTAATTAATTATTGATTAAACTTATTAATTTTATTATAAAATCTAAATTCAACAAGAAAATCCCCCAGTGACATCATTGTATCTAACAAAATGGGGGGTATTAATTAACACACAATTATATGGGGGAAAACTCTGATTTCAGCCCCGATTTTAGATACAACGGAAGTAACAGCAGCTCTTAACAAAGATCGGCTGTTCTATCAATTACGGTGCCGAATTGCCACCCGCGCAACTGATGGATTTTTAACCTAGGCCTCAATGGAGCGTAGCAGGTTTTTACTAAAAATCTTAGCTCAAACTTGAGATAAATTTCTACAACTTGGTGAAGAGAAAGATAGTGCATCTCTTCAAATTATCATGCTAAAATGGATTCTGAACTATACTTTTTTGAAGTTTTTTCCACATACTTCTGTGTTAAAATTAAGCTTTTCAGAGGGAGGAAAATCCCCCAGTGACGTCATTGTATCTACCAAAATGGGGAGGTATTAATTAACACACAATTATATGGGGGAAAACTCAGGATATTTCAGCCCCGATTTTAACACATAATGTGACCATATGTACTATATTTCCGTTGATAGGACAGCCGGTATATAATTTTTTGCTCATTCAGGTAATTCAGGGCGAACCGGTAAAAGATCATATTGCACTGTGGGGGGAGTTTGGTTCGCTGGGAAAAGTCATAACATGACGGGCGGAAGTCTTAACGGTATCTGTAAACAATGGTAGCATTAACTATTTGAAACAGCGCGAGTAGAAATGGTATTTCAGACCAGTGTAATGCAGTACCGTACCGGTAGAATATGCCCACTTTATCTTTGATCGGGAAATTAACGCATTAGACAATGTGGAAGACTACCCCCTGTTTTCCAACATAATTATATATTTATATTCGCTGTGACGCAGGCTTATTTAGGCCTCCTCTGTCGTCCACTGAAATCCAAAATTCTTTGTTGCGATACACACACATTGTATCAAGCTGTTTCTCTTTTGGAAATGCTATAAAACCAGAGGAGATGAAGAAAAAAGTACTAGTGTTTATGTTTCCTCATTGTTATTGTTATTCATTATTTAATTATTTATTTTAATACCTAGCGCTGCAAAAGATCTTAAATTAACGAAGAAATATACCGTGAAATTTAAATAATACATTGAGTTGATGGGCCGCGAAATCCGTATGGGAAGCGGCCCTTAAACTACAATTTCAATCAATCAAAAAAAGTACATTTCTACATCTGCTGCCTTATCTGCTGGAAATCTGTTGCCACCATGAGGGGATATTTTTTTATTCATTGGAAGAAATTTATTTTGTGTCAATAAACAATTGAACTATAAGGTGAAAATTCCCAATTATTAAATTCTGCGGATAGTAAGCTTATACTTTATTTTCTAGATTTGATGAACTGTTCAAATTTACTTGATCGATTGTCCAAAAATGGAGATTAATTTTGATCTCAATAAGCTTATTGAACAATCAGATAGTTTACAACAGTATGGACACTTCCTATTTGCGGTCTTAACTATGAATAGTTAAGAACCATATACATCTAAAATGATTACATCGTCAACTAACATTTTGTAATGAATCACTTTAGATGTATTTGTCTCCTTTGGAGTAAAGCGAATGTAAAGTTTGGTTTTCAAGAAGATTGTTTACCATGTTAGTATTTGTATATATATGCATATTCTGAATCTGTATTTAAGAATTGCATTATTATGTCATTGTATAGTACATTTGCTGATCCCTGCCGTGGACTAACAAATACTGAAATCGAGGTAATGCGCTAACATGCTCCTTTTTCTGATTTTTAATTCCATTTCCACAGTTAAAAAATATTCCATCGAAGACCCCATTTTACAGAGATTTAAAAAACAGAATCTGTTTAATCTATTAGGATTTACTGCTTCGATGCCTCGATTGATGTAATTAAAAGTCTACAGAAATTCCGAAAATATAATTTACATGTTTAAATTGGGTTTTAATTTATGTATCAGAAATTGGATTAAATTCATATCTTCCAATAAATTAATCAATGAAGCATTGTATCAGTTGCATCATATATCATTACATGCATATAAGCTTACATACTCGTGCTAATATTTGCGAATGATAACAGACAAAATACTTTGATTTCTTGCCTTATGTTCAATATTTGTAAATATGTATCATGCAGAAAAAAATAATGAAAAAAACATTGCTTTTATGAAATTTTTCACATTTTCCACCTATTATGTGCTTTTCTTTACAATGTATGCATGTAAAATGTGTTTGGTTCCTCACACTCTGTCACATGTGAAGGACAAAAACAATTCTTAATGGATAGAATGGCTGTCCTATAGGACACATACATGTTCTATAGCATAGAATAATCCATCCTATAGGACAGATTTATCTATCCCTTAGGATCCTATAGGACAGAATTATCTGTCCTATACACAGCAAAAAAAGCTTCAGTACTGAAAAAGAGCTGTGGTAGAAAAGTACCGAAACAGTGCTGTTTAATATATGCACTGAACCAGTACTGCTACTCAACAGCATCTTTTAATCACTGAAACAGTACTGTCACTTATAAGCACTGAAACAGCACTGAAAGTGTGCTGTCCCTTTTAAGCACTGAAAAGGTGCTGTCACTTTGAAGCCCTGAAAAGTACTGTCGATTCTAAGCATTGAAAAAGTGCTGTCACTTTTGAGCACTGAAAAAGTACTGTCGATTCTTAGCACTGAAAAAGTGCTGTCACTTGTGAGCACTGAAAAAGTACTGACATTATCAAGCACTGCAACAGTACTGTCACGTTTAGGGACTGAAACAGTACTGCCTATTGCAAACACTGAAACAGTGCCTCTATGAATTACATGTATGGGCTGTAATTATATGTATGGGCTGTAGTATATAACAACCCGCTCGAGGCTCATTTTCCAGGGAAATAACTCTGTTTTGTGGAGGTCACGTGGAGGAGGGGGCGCCACCAGGCCAAGAGACCAAAAACTACCGCCAGCACAGAAGAGTTCCAATCTAGGGGGAGGTAACTCTGGGTGACTATAGTTCCGGCAAAGGGCCCCTGTGCATGTATTCATCCGCGGTGATGCGGTCTGGCGGTAATGCGGTCGCGGGAAAAAGCTTCCGCGGAGAAAAAGTAGTCCCCAGACTTCAAATATGCTGCATTGTCCGATTGGGTCGAGCGAGGTATCAAAGTGAAGCATTCGTGAAGGGGCATCCAGTCATGGGTGGGTGCATGTAAAATTAGGATTTTTTCCCGAAACTATAAAAAGCGGAACACAGACTTTACCCTTAAAGTAGGGGAAACACCTATCAACCCTAGCCAAAAGGGCTAATATCGGTCCCCGGGCTTATTGGGACCTGCCTATCAAGTCAATGGGGTGGGTGCATGCAAAATTAGGATTTTTTCCCGAAACTATAAAAAGCGGAACACGGACTTTACTCCTACAATAGGGGCCTGTATTATACAATATAAGGGAAAATGCCTGTATGGGGTATGGGGATGGTCAATTTTTTCGTGGGCTTTACTATGGCTTGTGGGGTCTCGTTTTGCCAAGAAAATGACAATGGGAAGGGTCCCGGAGCGAATCGGTGAAATTTTTGGGAAAAGTCACCGAGGTCTGTATATAGGTTCATACTGGCTATATGGAGGGAGGGGTGGTCAATTTTTTTTTTTGGGCTTTACTCTGGCTTGTGGGGTCTCGTTTTTCTCGTCTCGCCGAGAAAAATACAATGGGAGGGGTCCCGGAGCGAATCGGTGAATTTTTTGGGAAAAGTCACCGAGGTCTGTATATAGGCCTATAGGCTGGCTATATGGGGGTATATAGGTTCAACCTGGGAAATTCACACACGTTCATTGTGATATGGGTTGCTTGGATTTGATTTTCACGTCTCGTCATTTAGAACACGATGGGAAGGGTCCCGGAGCGAATCCGTCAAATTTTTGGGAAAAGTACCGGGTAGGCCTGTATATAGGCCTATATGCTGGCTATATGGGGATATAGGTTCAACCTGGGAAATTCACACACGTTCATTGTGATATGGGTTGTGGGGTCTTGGTTTTCTCGTCTCGTCATCTAGAACACGATGGGAAGGGTCCCGGAGCGAAAAGGTGAATTTTTTGGGAAAAGTCACCGAGGTCTGTATATAGGCCTATAGGCTGGCTATATGGGGGTATATAGGTTCAACCTGGGAAATTCACACACGTTCATTGTGATATGGGTTGTTTGGTCTTGTTTTTCACGTCTTGTCACTTAGAACACGATGGGAGGGGTCCCGGAGCGAAGCGGTGAAATTTTTGGAAAAAGTTCACCGAGGCCTGGGTAGGCCCATAGGCCTATGCTGCATGGCTATGGAGGTATAGGTCCATACGGGGTGAACGTTTTGGGGTCTAGGTGAGCCCCTTATCATCCTATGGTGTCATATGAGGTCTTATTTTGAAGCTCCCGTAGAGTTTGTAATGTATCGACTAATGGTTCGTCCGTGTGCAATATTCTGCGCATGCGCAGTCTGGCCGTAGTATAGAAAGCAGGCATGGTGAGGGGGGTATGTGGGTGTGTGTTTGGGGTAGAGATGGACCACTATGGGTCCAAATGAGTTGTGGGAGGTGTCAAAGTGAAGCTTGTGTGCGGTAGAGTCAGAATGGCGTGTTTTTAAGTGCAAGTCGCGTCAATCTGCGCATGCGCAGTTGGTTGTAGTACGTAAAGTGGCCATTTTGGGGCAGTACAGGAAGGTATTTGGGGTCGAGATGGACCATCCTTGGTCCGATTGTGTCGTGGGAGGTGTTATCTTGTAGCTCTCGGGGTATACATCCCGATTTTAGGGATGTTCACGTCATCTGTGACGTCATCGGCGACGTCATTAGCAGGAGTAGTAGCGAAAGTGGGCATTTGGGGGCAGGGAAGGAAGGTATTTGAGGTAGAGATGGACCATCCTTGGTCTGAATGCGTCCTGGGAGGTGTCATTTTGTAGCTCTCGGGGTGTAGACCCCGATTTGAGGAATGTTCACAGCATCTTTGATGTCATCGGTGACGTCATCAGTACGAGTAGTAGCGAAAGTGGGAATTTTGGGGTAGTGAAGAAAGGTATTTGGTGTAGAGATGGACCATCCTTGGTCCGAATGCGTCCTGTGGGGTGTCATCTTGTAACCTTCGGGGTGGAGACCACGATTTTAAGGGATGTCCACAGCATCTGTGACGTCATCAGTACGAGTAGTAGCGAAAGTGGGCATTTTGGGGCAGTGCAGGAGGGTATTTGGTATGGAGATGGACCATCCATATCTGTCATGCGTATTATACAGTATCTGTCCTGTATTATATCAATCTGTGCTGTATTATACTATATCTGTCCTGTATTGTACCATATATGTCCTGTATTATACCAAATCTGTTCTGTATTATACAATATTTGCCCTCTATTATACCATATCTGTGCTGTATTATACCATATCTGTCCTGAATTACACCATATCTGTGCTGTATTATGCAATATCTGTGCTGTATTATGCAATATCTGTCCCGTGTTATACAATATCTGTCTTGTATTATAGCAAATATGTCCTGTATTGTACCATATGTCCTGTATTATACAATATATGTTCTGTATTATACCAAATCTGTGCTGTATTATACAGTATCTGTCCTGTATTATACCAAACCTGTGCTGTATTATACCATATGTTTCCTGTATTGTACCATATATGTTCTGTATTATACAATCGGATAGCGGTTGTCGTGAATAACAACAAGTTCAGCAATGTTTATACAGTTTATTATCCCCAATGTTACATCATACCCAGGCTGGGGGAGCCGCCCTGGGTATGTTTAGTATGTTCACAGCAAAACAAATTGAAATATCAAACACCATGTTTTATTATTTAACGCACCGTCACATTAGGTACAAGTGTTTACTGAGCTCAAGTCAACGATCAGCATGTAGACATAGAGAGTATGTGCGGCATGTTATGGTATTCGTCAGTGCACGGGTGACGCATTCAACCGACGGCGGTGGTCGGTCAGCTTGGTAAGGAAAAACGTGACATTGGTTACCCTCTCTACCACCCATTGTATGTTGGGGCGTTGACGATGTGCCCATCTCAAGGCATCCACGGTGTCCAGTATCTCCAGCATCGTCTCTAGTGACCTCCGGTTAATGATGGTGAACGGCTGGTCAGACACATAGATATTATTGCCGGGATAATAATACCGTAACTGGTCCGTCTTTTTGTGACGTAAGATGTACCCGAAAGCGACATTCAATTTGAAGGCCGTAGTTTGATCTTTGAAGATGGCTTCCACGTAGCTGCGTAGACGGGTGCGGTTGGTCAGTGGGAAATTGTAAATATCTTGAATAGGGCCATGAGGGTGGAAACAGTGCCGTGTCATGGACCAATGGCGCCGATCGATGTCACTCACTGGATGGTTGTCCTGAAAGAGATCGCCCAGAAAATGTTTGATGTTGTCAGGCGTATGACTCGAAACCGTAATGCTGGGGTCCTTCTGGATGTCCAGGCTCTTCTAAACTGTGGGTATAGGTGGGCTCTCCTTCATCGCATCACCAGTGGCGTTCATCTCCCCGGGCTTATCTTCACTGGGTCTGACCTTCCGCGGCTCCTCTTCAGTAGGAAGTTGTCGCTCATGCCATGGTACCGGGGCATGAATCAAACGTTGGTGTCGCAGCAACTGACTGGTCAGTTTGAAAAGCCGACCACAATCCTCGCATGGACGCTTGGGTGGCCCATAAATTGAACGTTCATGGCGCAGTAAAGCATCTTCCCGATTAAATGACCGTGCGCAGGTTATACAAGTATACAGTCCGTCGTTGTGGGTGGCCGTGTCGTGGCGACGTAAATTGTCTAGACGAGTAAACTGCTTCTGGCAAGTTGTGCAAGTGAACATCTTGGTGGTTGACAGAGTGTCTGATGAAACGCCAGGCCGCTTTCCTTTTATAGCACGCTAGCTGGTGATCTATTTTTAGCACACTCAGTTCAACTACCCCAAGTCGAGGACCGAGATGTACTGGTGTACGACTGAGCCGCATTGCGCGCGCGTGTGTGTGTGTGGGGGGGGCAGTGGATTTTACAGCCGGGATCTTGTCAACATCCGGGTTTCCAAGTGGGGTTTTCCCGTCGTTCCTCCGTCTTCCATCCGGGTACTGTGGTTTTACATCCGGGTCTTCAGCTTGCATCCAGGTTTTTCATGAGCCACATTGCGTACGTGTGTGTGTTTGTGTTTGAGTCCAATCGTGCACCATGTCGAATTACGTTCTCTCCGAAGACTTCCTCTCATTGCATCAATATGCTCAGATCCATTCAATATAAACACAACCAAGAGACATCAACACCAACAGGCAGATTGCGTAATACACGTTTTATTATCCTCACAGCACTACCACCACCACTACCACCACCACCACCACCACCTAGCGTTGCCGCCGTCAACGATCAGCGTATAGACATATAGAGTATGTATGGCATGTTATGGTTTTCATCAGTGCATGGGTGAAGCATTCAGCCTATGGTGTAGTCGGTCAGCTTGGTGACGAAAAACGTGACATTGGTCATCCTCTCTACGACCCACTGGGTGTTGGGGCGTTGTTGTTGGGCCCATTCCAAGGGATCTACGGTGTCCAGTTTCTCCAGCATCGTCTCTAGCGACGTCTTATCCGTGATGGTAACGGGTTGGTCAAATACCTGGATGCTACTGCTCGGGTAAAAGTATCGGACTTGGTCTGCCTCCTTATGCTGTAGCACATAACCAAACGCCAGATTCAACTTGAAGGCCGTAGTTTGATCGTTGAAGATGGCTTTCACGTAGCTGCGTAGATGGGCGAGGTCGGTCAGTCGGAAATTGTAGATATCTTGAATAGGGCGATGACGGTGGAAGCAGTGCCGGATCATGGGCCAATGGTCGCCGATAGATGTCACTCACTGGATGATCGTCGTGTAACAGATCGCTAGGAACATTTATGGGTTCGTCCGCGAAGTGTACTTTGCCCTCTACGTCGTACAAAATCTGGCTCAAGGTCTTGTCGTCGGAATTTGACTGTTGAATTAGGGCGACATCATCATCATCGGCCCTCATGCGATGGGTGGGAGTTCCCTCTGTCTCGATACTGGTGCCTACGGGCTTCTCTACCAGCAAACGTGGCTGCGGAACAGGGTGTCGTGTGCGTTGGTGTCGCAGCAACTGACTGGTCAGTTTGAAAAGCCGACCACATTCTTCGCATGGACGCTTGGGTACTTCATGGCGTGCACGTGTGTGGCGCTGTAAATGATCCGGGCGCTGAAACGACAGTGTACATATCGTACAGCTATACCGGGCGGTTCCTTCGTGCTTGGTAGCCTCATGGCGGCGCAAGTCGTGCAGACGAGTGAATGATTTCGAGCACGTAGTACAAGTGAACATCTTTGGATAGAGAAATGGTTGACAGAGTGTCTGATGAAACGGCCGGGCCGCTTCCCTTTTATAGCACGCTAGCTGGTGATCTATTTTTAGCACACTCTACCCCAAGTCGAGGATCGAGACTGGTGTACTGGTGTACGACTGAGCCGCATTGCGCGCGCGCGTGCGTGCGTGTGTGTGTATGTGGGCTGTGGATTTTACATCCGGGATCTTGTCAACATCCGGGTTTCCAAGTGGGTTTTTCCCGTCGTTCCTCCGTCTTCCATCCGGGTACTGTGGTTTTACATCCGGGTCCCATCTTACAGCCGGGTTTTGGACACCTGCTGACCTGAGTAATTTGCATATGACCTCTGTGAGGTCACTTCCGCTTCCGTTCACGTGA
Organism: Hanleya hanleyi; assembly: GCA_036873755.1. Taxonomy (NCBI): domain Eukaryota; kingdom Metazoa; phylum Mollusca; class Polyplacophora; order Lepidopleurida; family Hanleyidae; genus Hanleya; species Hanleya hanleyi. The sequence goes on along the minus strand of JAVTVY010023273.1, from coordinate 4,548 downwards.
CCGGAGCTGACCTTTGGCCCCTGCGTGCAATGTTTATCCGGTATTGTTAGCGCGCGCAGGGGCCAAAGGTTTAGACTATTTGAAATTCCATTCCAAATTTGCTCTTTCCTGTTGATTTCCTACTTGAAGATAATGACATTGGGGAAATAAACTATCACGAAGATCAATTCTCCTGATCTTTACGACTTCATATAATGTGCAGATGGTCATCAATAAAATATGACAACTGTGTTCCAAGCCAACCGCCCAGTCGATATCTGAGCTCTATTCACATTTTTACAATCTCAGAAACATCTACCATCTTCACTTAAACTAATTCATTATTAAGGACTCCATAGCTGAACTTGTGAAGAGTCTGATCGTTATGTAATATTATATTTTGTGTGGTTGAACATTTCTCTGCATTTATTGTCTAAGTGGCTCCATCTCCAGAGTACGCATTCGGACAATACTCTTCAACGAGATCATTTCATGGATATAGGCGTCGTTGATTACTCCATATTTATAGCTTATTGAATACCAACACGGCGCCGTTGAGTGGGGGTCCCATCCTCCAGAAAGCCACGCCTTGTGAAAGCTTTCGATTTATTTTCATTGATAGGACTGCTAGGGATATCAATTAAATCAGTGGAAAATCATCAATGGCTTAAATTGTCATCTACCATACAGTATATATCGGCCAGGAAGGCCCTCGAACACAGGCAACCGTCACCGTCCAGTTCCGTTCATTATTTACCATACCACACAGTATTGTTGAGTTTTCTGATGTTTACATCGCGGTAACCTTTTGGTACTGTGCAAAAATTCTTGACTGTACAGTACCGTGCAGTTACCAATCAATTATCGAGGGTCAGAAAGTGACAGATTCTTCTCAGTAACTTAACTGCTTTATAAAGGAGTGGTACCCACCACAGTTTTTCCAGAGTTCTGACTAGAAAGCTGCTGGTCAGTTTCTGATTGGTCATTAATAGGTTATTCCAAAAATTCTTCTTTGAGAGGCATTCTAGAAGTTAGGTAATAGTAACTGGACGAAATTCTTATGAACAACAACGTCTTAAAGGTGAACTGAAAAGCTTTCCAATGTTGTGCTAAAATGTCAGAAAACAAGGACTTTTATAGTTGTTACAAATATGTGTAGTAATAGTTCTGTGGGTTATTATTTTCTTTTGGGTATGAGAAGTCAAAACTTATTCCACCAGAAAACGAGAGCCAGAACTTTAAAAAACGTCATCGCTTGCCTCCCGTTGTTTTTGGAACGTGATGACGTTATAGTGGTCCGCACTCATTCATCCGACGTAGCATGACGTCACATTTGAATAAAACTTGAATGAAGGAGACCTCTATATCGTCATAACGTTCTACAAACAAAGAGAGACAAGCGATGTAAATTTTCAATACGGATTTATAACAAGATAACTTAAATATTGTTATTATAATACAACGAGGAGGCGGGCGTTGACACTTGAGTTGCCGCTCTCGCTTGAAGCAAATATCACAGAATTACATAAATAGAAGCTCCCCTTTGACCCTGGAGTTGCCTGCTTCTCCTGTCAATCTCCCCCCTCCCCAGAGCCGCTTCACTGGTTCTCTGCTTCACTGGTTCTCTGTTGCGCGTCATGTGAGCATGGGCAGATATGAATTGCATCAGACAGGGTGCGCTGTGCCCTTTCTATACTACTCATCGCATCCCAAGCCACACCTATGCGACCCGCTGTGCCCTTTCTATACTACTCATCACGCACTACTCATCGCGCATGCGCTGTGCCCTTTCTATACTACTCATCGCATCCCAAGCCACACCTATGCGACCCGCTATGGCCTTTCTATACTACTCGTCGCGCACTACTTATTGCGCCTGCGCAGTCGACCCATTCTACTGTAGGGTGCTAGCCTGAAGTGAAAACTCCAGGTCTCTCGCCCCACCCTATCCCGCGCACCCTATCCCGCGCCACACCTATGCGACCAGCTTTGCCCTTTCAATACTACTGATCACGCATGCGCAGTCAACCCATTCTACTGTAGGGCGAAAGCCTGGACCAAGGGATCTCATGAAGTGAAACCCACATGTCTCTTGCCCGACTGGTTGTCCCTGGCCGGCTTCTTTAATAGTATAATGAGTAAAGCGGAGTAGGAGGAGGAGAAGGAGGAGGAGGACACGCCACAGATTATACTAGGGAGATTTAATAAAATATATTTGCCCCAAAAACATATAAAAGTTATGTCACATAACACAAGATGTATATATAAGCAACATTTAGATAAAATTAAAAGCTTTGCAGTTCACCTTTAATTCATGCAAAATGTCTGTCTGTCTGCCATTCAACTGTTCAATATGAAAGTTGGTATACACCGTAAATTATGAATTAACAAACGGTTATTTTCTGATTGAGCAGAAACCTTGGTGGCCATCTTTTATTAATGCATAATTATTACATATCTCTGATGCCATGTATTCAGCTGTTCCATAAGACAGTTCCTGTTACCGTACCAATATATCTCAAGAATGGTTATTTCTCTATCCATGACTAGAAGCCTATTGAATCAGAACCGGAGTGAAAACCTTGGCCACCATCTTTAATTTATGTACAATAATTAATGATCCATATCTCTGATACCATTCAATGTTCAGTATGGAAATTAGTATGCATCATCGATACATAAAGACTTGAAATGAATTACAAAAAAAACGTTTTTGTCGTATAACGTTGCGACCTTGAATCGGGACCTGATTAGGCGGAAACCTTGGCGACCAGTTCAATTCATACAGAAATCACTTGTATCATTATGTCTCCCCCAACTATGTTGGGAGGAACCTAGTGTTTGTGCTGTCTGTCTGTGAGTCTGTGTGGCTGTGAGCCTGTTCGTCCCCTTTCCTTGTCTGCAAGATATCTTGAGAACTAATGGTGAAATTTCACCAAACTTGGATGGAAGCTTCACACGGATAGCCCTCTCATCTGATTAGGTTTTGGTGTGTGTGCGTGCATTCGTCCGTGTCCGGTGTCTATCCGTCCGTCTATCTGCTTGTACATGTATACAGACCGTGTCTGCAAGATATCTGGATAACTACTGGACAGAAGTTCACCAAACTTTGGTGGAAGCTTTAGTGGGATAGCCTCCTGATCTGATTAGGTTTTGGTGTCACTGTGTGTGCGTGCGTTCGTTCGTGTCTGGTGTCCGTCCGTCCGTCTACTTGTACATGTATATACAGGCCTTGTCAGCAAGATATTTGCAGAACTACTGGACGCAATTTCACCAAACTTGGATGCAAGATTGATTGTAATAGCCCCGTCATTTGATTAGGTTTTGGTGTGTGTGTGTGTGTGTGTTCATGATTCGTGTCTATTGTTTGTCCGTCCGTCCATCTACTTGTACATGTAGATACAGACCTTGTCTGCATTATATCTGGAGAACTGGACGGAATTGTACCAAACTTGGATGGAAGCTTCATTGGGATAGCCCCCTCATCTGGTTAAGTTTTTGTGTGTACATTCGTCCGTGTGATTGGTGCTTCACAATTACATTTATTTCATTTATTGGGCGCTGTAGGTATCGGAAATCCACCCATTGCCATATAAATCCCGCCTCCTCATTGGGCTACTGCAACAATGAAAATCGCCTCTTCACAATTAATATTTTCAGATGTGCAACTTTGTTTAGGATACTTATTGTTACATTCATTTTATAGCACTTACCCTTAAATAATGTGCCCACTCAAGGCAAGGTTGGAGGTTTGAGGAGACATATGTTTTTGCTTAAAAAAAACAACCAGCATAGGCTTCATGGCAGAGCGGCAACTCAAGGGTCAAACCGGAACCTCTAGTTCCTTATGTCATCTGTTAAATGTGAAACTTAATTAGTATACATCACCTGCAGCGAGCAAGTATAGATGGTCGCTAATTGGTGTATATTTTCAATGTGGAGGCTGTTTTACACCTGAAGAGGGCCACGTCTACATGCATTGTCAATCTCAGATCGGCTACAGTAGACTTTGTTTCAATGTGTTAGGGTTGTTTTGGGGATTATAAGAGTCGGTGCTTCATTCTTTAAAATAGTAGGAGGGCTAAAACTCTCTCGCATCATGAAATCAGAGACCGACTGTGTTATTATGTTTGTTTGAGGGAACAAATGCAAACTATTTATCTCGTCAGTGTGGGTAATAATTATCAGTCGATTATCTCATATTTGGCAATCTACATGTATAAGTTATAACATTTTTGTTACACTGATATGTTTGGGCATAAAACATACCCCTGAAAAGGTTTGAATTCTGTTTTATTTAAACCAGTGCAAGCTGATCGATATTCTCAATATTGATTTCAGTGTTTTTTTGCTGAAAAAGCTGATTCAACAGCTTCTGCTTTCATACCCAAACACTCAACTTCGACATTTCACCCGGAGGGCGAGTTCTTTTCAGTGTTATTCGGAATGTTTTTTTAACTCAAGTCATTCTGTTGCATGTCTTGCCTGTAATATGAAATTGACCCATTTCAAGCAAGCAAATATCTGTGCCCACATTATGGAATTGACGAATCACCGAGCAAACATATT